>JAHNEJ010002488.1:0-172398 GCA_022559845.1 Amorphophallus konjac | reverse complement strand
TTTTTTTAATTTATTTATTTTTTGTAAATAATAAAAAAGGAATTAAAAAAAGGAGGCGTCCAGGCCATGGGACGCCTCCATGATAATATATATATATTTTTTATTTATTTTTGTTTTTTTTTTCTGGTTTTTCTAAAATTAAAAAAAAAGAAAATGAAATGGAGGCGTCCAATGTGTTGGACGCCTCCAAAAAAAACAAAAATATTTTTAAAAATAAAAATAAAATAAGATGAATAAGTAGTATATACAGTGTTATTGTTTAATATTATTCATGATGCTGATGTATTTTTTATTGGTTTTGTGGTATGCAGGGTGTGATGAAAGGACGGATCAGCTGGTCCCTAGTGGTGGCAGCATACCGTGGGCTGCCGGACTTCCAGAGGGCGCGTGTGGACGCCATGGGCTTTGGAGCTTTCCTTAGGATCGAGTCCTTCCGACTCGACCTTCCTCTTATCCAGGCATTGAGGGAGCGGTGGCACGCGTCGAGCCGGGCGTTTCTGATGCCCTGGGGGCACATGGTGCCGACACTCGAGGACGTGGCTCGGATCACCGGGCTACGGGTTGACGGAGAGGCGGTGAGCGGGGTCACCTACCCCGACTACCGAGAGAGTGCCTGATAGAGACAGCAGGGTAGTTGGCCGAGTGGAGATCATGGAGGCGCTCGGATTCGTCGACCCGCGCCAGCGGGTCAGCGAGACTGGAGCGGAGTTTCTGGCACGACTGGAGGGAGATGCCCGTGTAGCTTTCACCCAGGATCCGAGCGAGAGGGAGCTGGTGGATCTAGACCTTCAGAGGTTTCTTTTCTTCTTCCTGGGCCGCCTTCTGCTGGGGACGAAGGGGGACGGCATCCACTGCCGCTTCCTCGGGATTCTGGCGGATCTTGACAGAGTGGGGCACTACGCGTGGGGAGCGGCTCTGCTTGCCCATTTGATTGTTGATCTCTCCTAGACTTCGGAGAAGGAGACGACAGTCAGCGGCTTCGCACCTTTTCTCCAGGTAAACATTTTATTTATGCATTCCCACAGTTAAATATGCAATTATTGTACTAATGATGTATGATGGATGCAGGTGTGGAGCTATTACTATTTCTCGATGGGGAGGGCTAGGCATGGGAACAGGAGGGCTGTGCCTTTAGCGCGGCGGTGGAGGCCGGTCGTGGTTGCAGCACCCCACGGCTACCAGCTGGCGTCGCTTCGTCGGGAGCTGAGCGAGTATCCCGAGGCCATGGTATGATGCGTATGATTTTTTTGTGTTTATGCATGTGACTGAATGGTAACTAACATGATGTATGTATGGTGATGCAGGTGGTGTGGAGACCCTACCTGGGCATGGGCGACGCTGGCCAGCCTTGGGTTGTAGCGGGTCTTCCTCGTTTCAGGCGGGACGTGTGGGTCCATTGCCTGAACGAGATCGAGCCGCTTCGGCTGAGGCTGGTTATGAGGACGTTGGGGCTAGCCCAGGAGTGGGTTGATGTAGAAGAGCCGGCCCGCATTGGGCGGAAGACCAAGGGGAAGGCGAAGGTTGTGGACTGGCGTACGCGCTTCCCAGCACAGTACCAGGACTGGCAGCAGGGCGGGGTCCCAGTGGTGTCCCATGTACAGGACAGTACTGATTACCTGAGACGGTACCGGGCTACGTATGGGGACCGCCTCTTCCTTGGTGGTATGGCAGGGGTAAGTGAAATGAGAATGCTTCACTCTTTTATATGTATATGCATGTAACACTAACTTATGTACAATGTAGGATGCTCGTGATAACATGATCGCCGACCTGCGGGCCCAGTTGGCGGACGCCAGGCGGCAGTTGGTGGCCATCCGACAGGAGTTGGAGATCCTGGTGAGTTTATGCGATGCATTTTTTGTGACCTGGATTTTTTGATACTTGGCCTCTAACTGTCGTTCGCTCTGTGTTTCAGCGGGCCCACCAGACAGCGGCAGCCGGGATGGCTGGTGGAGCGGGTTCCAGTTCGCGGGGCCCTCCTCCGGAGGTTTCTGCCCTCCAGGAGCAGCTGGCGTATGCGGTGGCTCGGGCTGAGGAGGCCGAGCGTGACCGCGAGGCTCGAGTGAGCGTTTGCCTGACCTCGACTCTCCTTCTGGCTGCCCTCCTTCTATCACTGTTCTCTTACGGTGCACGCGTGCTTTGACAGGTGGCCGAGATCCGAGAGGCCCTGGCGCGTGCTGTTCGTGCCGAGCAGGAGCGCGACGCTCGGGTGGCGGAGCGTGACGCCCGGATTGCGGAGCTGGAGGAGGAGCGTCGACGGGAGGCTGAGGAGCTCCCTCGTGACGTGCTGGATCTGCGGATCGCCCTCGAGCTGTCAAGGAGGGAGGCGATGAGGGAGAGAGAGGAGAGGGAGAGGGATAGGGAGACCGTGGAGAGAGAGAGGGAGAGGGATAGGGAGGAGCGACAGCGGGATCAGACCGAGAGGAGGGCTTTGGAGACCCAGCTGCTGGAGCTCCGATTGAGTCTTGGCACGGCGGAGGGGAGGCTTCGGGAGAGCGAGGAGCGGTACCAGAGGGCGAAGGAACGCGGGGCGCGACTTCGTCAGTCTGGTTCTTTTTCCATGGGCAGCTATCTGGTTTCTTCGGCCGAGGAGCGTCGTCGCGCCTTCGAGGCTGGAGTGCCACCGCAGGGCGAGGCGAGCACGGCTTCTCAGGGTTCGCAGAGGCCCCCTAGGGATCCCCGGCAGAGGAGGGAGGAGAGAGATGACCAGGAGGGTGATGGTGAGAGTTAGAGAGTTGCTTGTACACGTCACCCTTCTCACTGTATGATGTACTTTCGGCTATTATATGAAATGAAAATGGCTTTCTTGTGTTGTGTGTACTTTTCTCTCTCCCACACTTTCTTCTTTGCACTGAGTTGTCCTTCGAGGCACGCTCCACGAGACCTTGCCCTGAACAGCGGGGAACTACGCTTTGCACGGGGGGATTCTGTTTCCTTTCTCCCCCTTTTGGGCGCGTCCAGGCGCGAGGACGCGTCTTAATCCTTGAATTCAAATTTAAAGCGTCGGGTGGCCTTTCTTCTCCCGTGCCTTACCTGCAAACGAGCCCGCCTTCCGCCGAAACTCGCTTGCCCCTTTTTCGTCTTCCTCCTCTTTTGATTGATGGAGTTCGGTGGGCCCGATCATGGTGAAGGTGGAGAGGGACGAGGAACTCCTCGCCCGAGGAGGGACGCGCCAGAGCACGGAACGGCGTCTATGGAGGAGGAAGGGCCGCTTCGGGCCCCCGAGGGACCCGAGGGGCCCGATGTCGCGGAGGGAGGTGAACACGGTCTGGTAGGTGCTTGGTTTTCCCTCTCTTTGATCCATTTTGAGTTTTGAAGCAAGCCGTGCGAGGGGGGAAAGGGTTCGGCGAGTGTTGCACTTAAATGATGGATGCGTCCTAGACAGGGGACGCGTTCTTTTTGACTGATGTGGGACCCTTTTCTTGGTGCAGGACATGGCGAGGACCCTGGGCCTGGCCGATGAGTGGGCGAGTGCGGACGAGCCGAGCCGCGTCAGGAGGGAGAGTCGCGGCAAGGCGAGGCTCGAGGACTGGCACGTACGTCTCCCTGGACAGCAAGGGAGTGTATTGGTGCAGGACAGCGCCGACTTCCTGCGGCGGCAGAGAGAGAGTTATGCGGGGCTTCCCCAAGCTGGGGACACGCGTGGGGTCGGCGGCTCGCGCGCCCAACTATCAGAGGCTAGGCGGCAGCTGGCCGTCGCTCAGCATGAGCTGTCGCTTCTGGTAAGTTACGTGCCGTACTTTTATCTTCAGATTTTGGAGTTTCACTGACGGCCGTTGTTTATTTTGTTCCAGCGTGCCCAGCAGACAGCGACGGCGGGGATGATTGGTGGCGCATCTTCCAGCTCCTCGGCCCCTTTTCTGGAGATTGCCTCCCTCCGGGAGCAACTTGCCGGTGCGGTGGCTCGGGCGACCCGGGCGGAAGAGGAGCGTGATGCCTGGGTGGCGACTGTAACGGAGCTGCGGCATCGTGGTGAGGAGAGACCTTCTCCAGACATCCTGGAGTTAAGGGTTCTTCTGCAGATGATGAGGAGAGAGGCAGAGAGAGAGAAAGCCGAGAGAAGGTCCGAGCGACAGCGGGATCAGACCGAGAGGAGGGCCTTGGAGGCCCAAGTGAGGGAGCTCCAGCTGGGCCTTCAGGCCGTCGTACAGAGGCTAGGAGGGATGGAGACGCGCTACGAGAGAGCGCGAGAGTTCGGGGAGCGACTCCGTCAGTCCGGTCGCTTTGCCGCTAGTGGCTTCTTCGCCACGCCAGGGGAGGAGCAGCGAGTCACTGCTGCGGAGCAGGCGCCAAGAGGCGAGGCAGGTGCTGCTGCACGAGGATCCCGGAGACTTCTGAGGGACCCTCACCTCGGGGGAGAGGAGAGGGACGCCTAGAGGGACGAGCATGGAAATAATGGCAAGAGCTGGCGAGCTAGTGGACCCGCCACCTCTCTATGATTGTAGTGTTTGTGACAGCTTATGTAGAATTATGAATGGAATGATTTGATTTTCTGCTGCTTGTTTGTTCTCTTGTGCGTTCCTTCTTCCCTACACTTCTTCTCCTTTGCACTGTTCCCATGTGATGGGTCTGCCGAGACTCCGCCCCGAGCGGAGAATCGCGTCTTGTTGCGACCATTTCCACAGGAATCTGTCGTCGGAGTTAATAATGACGGCCCTAGTCCCTTTTCCCGGAAGTTGTGTCAAATTTTGCGGACGTCCTCCAAAATATGATAGGGTATCCCTAGACAACATAGGGTGCTAGTCGTCATATTCTTCGTCCAATCAATCACCCTGTGCGAGCGGTGAAGTGACACACGGGACCGCATGGTAGGTGCCTCATCGCGAGGGCTACCATTAACAGGTGATGGAGGCAATCTTGGCCCGCACTCCTTCCATTTCTATAAATTCTTGTCCCTTTTATCCTCCCAGGTATATCGAGAGCTAACTTGAGGAGCACAAGTTCTCACGGGAGAGGAGGAGTTCAAAATTCTGAGAGTTGGATGGAGGGCGAATCTTCCCACTCCTCGAAGAGAAGCAGATCCAGTGGTAGTAGTTCCAGGAGGCTTTCGGACCTCGAAGGGCACTTCAGTGAAAGGGCTCAATCACAACTCGTAAGCCAAGTTTTCCTGCCCCTCTTCTCATTCTTTCTTCCTTTCTTCTGACCAAACCTCACCTCCATTCCTTGTATGTGTAGGTTGTGATGAAATCACAAATCTTATGGGAGCTGGTAGTAGCAGCGTACAGGGGCCTCCCAGATTTTCAGAAGGTCAGGCTAGACGTGATGGGTTTTGGCACCTTTCTTCGGATCGAGCCGATCCAGCTCGACCTGGTCCTGATCCAAGCCTTGTGTGAGAGATGGGACCCAGTGAGTCGGGCATTCCTGATGCCCTGGGGCATATGGTGCCCAGCCTAGAAGATGTGGTCCGAATTACGAGTCTCAAGGTGGATGGCGAGGCAGTGACCGGAGTCACTTACGCGGACTACAGAGAAGGTGCCCAGAAGTTACTGGGTTTGGACCTAGATGGTCGAAAAATAGGTCGGTAGCTAGGGCGTCCCTCATGGATGCATTAGGGCTCACCGACACTCGTCGGCGGGACGATGAATCCCCAGAAGAGTTCATGGAAAGGATGGAAATAGGATGCCGTGCCGTGTACTGCACAGATTTCGGCGACTGGGAAAGATGCAACATAGATTTGAGGAGATTTCTCCTCTTCCTTTTGGGGAGATTGGTACTGAGCTCGAAAGGGGACGGTATCCAATGTTGCTTCCTGGAGCTGCTGTCAGACCTTGAAAGAGTAGGGTATTATGCCTGGGGAGCCGCCATGCTGGCACACTTGTTTGCAGGCCTATTCCAAGAAACGGATCGTGAGATGACTGTGAGTGGTTTCACACCATTCATCCAGGTATTTTTTGGTTTTGCTTGTTTTGTAGTTTTTTGTTTTTTGCAAAGTACTGATGACCTGTGCCGAGCAGCTATGGAGCTATTATTACCTCCCTATGGGGAGAGCTCGGCATTGGCGACCCGTGATGGTGCCGTTAGCCAGGCGGTGGGAACCCATCATGAGTGCGGCACCCCTAACCTACCAACTGATGGTGCTAAGGCGGGAGCTACAGGAGTTCCCTGCAGCGATGGTAAACTGGAGACCCTACTCAGACATGGTCGATGCCGACCAGCCGTGGGTTCTAGCAAGTCGTGCCCGGTTCGGACGGGAACTGTGGATGCACTGCCTGAATGAAATCGAGCCGCTTCGGCTACGATTAGTTATGAGGACTTTAGGACTGGCTCAAGAATGGGTGGATTCAGCTGTGCCACCTCGTGTCGGGAGAAAGACGCGGGGACCGGCGACCTGCATTGACTGGCGCGTGCGATTCCCCGAACAGTATGAGGACTGGCAACGGGGTGGCACGATTGTAGAATCACAGGCGCGGGATAGCGAGGACTACTTGCGTCTATATAGGACAAAGTACACAGAACGGTTCCAACCCCGGGGACTTGTGGAGGTAGGTTTCCCCTTTTCTCTTCTCTTCTTTCTCCTTTTCTTAGTTTTCTGGTGAAAATGCTGACTTGTATGGCTGCAGGATATCCGTGATACCATGATAGCGACTTTACGAACTCGCTTGGCAGAGATGGAGCAACGGTTGGGCGATGCCCGCGGAGCTACGAGCGCCTTGGTAGGTGTACAGTGCACGTTCCTAATCAAAACCTCAGATTCCTGATGTTGGCTGCTAATTCACATGGTCGTAGCATGCCCAGATTGGCGCGGCTTCCCCAGCGACGGGAGTGGGTGGTGCCTCTTCCAGCTTGTGGATTCCCACCTCAGAACTTGACTTGCTTCATGAGCAACTTGCTCACGCCACGCAGCGTGCTGCGGAGGCAGAAGGGATGCTCTCTATACAGGTAAAGTTTCAGTGTTGAGTTCTCTTGGTTTACGCCTTATCGCGTATCTGAGATGGTACACTCGGCAGGAAAAGGAGACGGAAGAGGCGCTTGCCCAAGCTGCGCAGAAGGAGGCTAGGATAGCAGAACTAGAGAGGGAACTACGGCGTCATCCTGATGACGACTCCTCTAGGGATGCCGTGGAACTGAGGATCACTCTCCAGTTGGAGAGGGAAGACCGCGAGAGAGAACGTGCAGAGAGAGAAAGAGACGCAGAGAGAGAAAGGGCCAACATATTGACTGAAAGGGAGGAACGAAGGGCCATGGAAGCCCAACTATTCGAACTCCGAATCAGCCTTGGCCTTGCTGAACAGTGGCTGAGAGATGGTGAGGAGCGTTACCGAAGAGCACGAGAGCGCGGCTTTCGTGTTGGTAGCTTCTCTGCTGTTTCCGTGGATCAAAGCCGGGGTGTGGGAATAGGAAGGGGAGTACAGAGCGGTAGGAGTACCGCTTTTCGTAGTTGGGTAGCACCTTTGAGAGCGTTTTGCCCGGAGAGTAGTGGGACGAGTAATGCAGAGAGAGAGGGCGGAACTTGATGTAATTTTTTTGGTTTTTGGAATAAAATACAAGGTTCGGTTTGTTTGTTTTCACCTTTGCTTCTGTTGCCTGAATCCCTGCATACATCACTGAAACAAACAAATCAGAATTTCTGTTCTGACTTGGCCCCTTGCTCAATAAGCAAGTGGTCACTGTGACTGTCCTTGATAACTGGTCAAGGGGCCAAGCCTTTATTTTAACGAAGGCAAGGGAAAGAAGTGGTGATGATAAATGTGACAGGCAAGCACACGAATGCAAGTGGTATTAAAGTGAGATGCTGCACGCAAATATAATCATGCAAAATTGATTTGTTTTCTTTTTTATATTTAGCATTTTTTTATATATAAAAAGATTTTTTTGCTTGCAAATATGTACATTTTCTCTTTTCCATTTTTTGTTGTTTTATCATCTCAATTTTTTTATTGCTAACGCCCGGCAAGCACCCAAATGGCACCTAACCTTCGTGAGAACAGGGGTTTCTTACTAACCTCCCAGGTATCCTAAGTGCACATCTAGGTTGATTTGGGCCTCTAGACCCCTCGAATGATGATCCCGCCGGCTAAGACTTACCCTGATGACAATACCGTCATGCCATGCTTAGGCTCCCAGTCGCTTCCGACCACAGGGATTCACCCAAAAGGTGTTTGAGGTAAAAGATTTGCCCGACCCGGGTCTATTTCCTCACAACTCTAGATGGTATATGATAGAACACCCTGGAACCCTAACGACCAACCGCGCGACGCTGACCCGGAATCAGACGCCGTCGCACCCATAGGTGACGCGCTTGCATTGGCCTAAGCCCGAGGTTAAACAAGAAGACATCAAGGTGGTAAACAGGGGTCTTGACCAGCCAGAAACACAGAGACTCCTTCGCAGCGATAGCTTTTACTTTTCAAAGTAGGCAACCAAATGTGTATATTAAAATAAGGTCGCAGACCCTAGGCAGTTTTCATCCTTCAGAAACTCCATCGAACCTTCATCTTTAGAGGAAGAAGGAAGAGCGTAGGGGATAAACCTCCTGAGAGGACCGGCAAAGCCGTTAACCCGGCGAGCGAATAAGGGCCCATTAACTCTTTCCTTTCGGACAACTTCGGACCAAATCTCGAGCATTTACATTCCACGGCCCCTTTTGTGGATTCAGACTTTTGCTTTGAGGGGTTCCGTTTATCGCAACAGGCACGGTCACGACCAGGCTTTTCTCTTGATTTTGATTTTGTATTTCTTTTTGCGAGGGAGATACAGTCGTTTGACGTTTGTGGGTTCCCTTTTCGTATGCCTGCGGGGACACTGCCCTCTTCTCGTGCTCTGATCGATACTCGAGGAAATGGATCCTACTCTTGCCTTTGGGGTTTGAGTTTCGGTTTCTCATGCTCAGCGTTTTAAGGGCGCCGACTGTCTCATTTGGTCGAAGAGAAAAGAATAAAGATTAGAGCTTCCGGAGATCTTCTGGGTGACGCTCCACCGTAGGTGATGCTACCGACCTTTTTTGAATAAAATACATAAGTGAGCACATGTTGGCTTCCTTCGAGCGAGCATAGGCCGACGTGGCCGGACAGGGATCTCCACGGTTCTGGCAAACCAAGACCCGGTGCCTACCAAGCCTTAATGGGCCCTATCCTAACATGAAGGTTAAATGCAGGGACTTAACTATATGGTGACTGCCGGGCATCGGCATTTTGAATTTTCCATATTTTTAGTGGTTTTCAATATTCCTTTGTTTTTGATGTTTTTATCTTTTCATCATTTTTTTTGTTTGTTGTGCTAAGGGTAGTATTTCTTAAGATAAAGCCCATTCCAAGGGTGGGATAACTCGGTCCCTTCGGCGTTGACTAGCTTGTAGGCGTTGCCAGGGTACACGGCTTGAATTACAAATGGTCCTTCCCAATTGGGTTGGAGCTTAGAACGCGGACCTCCAGGTTTGACAAAAATTCTTTTTACGACCATCTCACCGACTTTGAATTTTCTCTCAACGACTTTCTTTTGGTAAAAGCGAGCGAGTCTATTTTGATACACACGCGCGTGTTCGGCAGCGGCCAGCCGTTTCTCATCCAAGAGTTCCAACTGGGCGAGGAGTGAATTACGACGATCGTCGAGGGGAAATTCCTCGTCCAATTGTACCCTGAGAGAAGGGATCAGAGTCTCGTACGGGACTACCGCTTCCATACCATAAGTAAGGGCAAATGGAGTCTGCCCGGTGGGGGTACGGATTGAAGTGCGATAGGCCCATAGAGCTTCGATAAGCTTTTCTGGCCAGTCTGAAAACTTACTAGACTCGCAGGTTTTTTTGATGATTTTGAGCAATGTTTTATTGGTGGCCTCCGCTTGGCCGTTACCTTGTGGGTAATAAGGCGATGAATGATGCAATGCAATTGCGTACCTTTTGCAGAGGTCCTGTAGGTCCTGAGAAATGAATTGTGGCCCATTGTCGGTGACGATTGTGCTTGGGACGCCGAATCTGGCGAGGATGTTCTTCATGATGAACTTGCAGACTGTTGATGCCTTGATTTCCGCGTAAGCTTCAGCTTCGGCCCATTTGGTGAAGTATTCCGTCGCAGTAAGGATGAAAGATTTCTGCTTGGTGAGGGAATTGGGATCACCTAGGGGACCAATGATGTCGAATGCCCACATGGAGAAAGGCCACGGGGAGGATATTGGATGAAGTGAGGAAGATGGTGAATGGATTTTATCGGCGTGAAGTTGACACTTGACACACCTACGGACATAGATGGCACAATCTTCTTCCATAGTGGGCCAATAAAAGCCTTGACGAATGATCTTCTTGGCGAGCATCTGACTATTCACGTGGCCACCGCACACACCCGAGTGTGTCTCCTCTACACATTTCCAAACCTCATCGTCACCAAGACATCTTAACAGAATACCAGTAAGGCTCCTCCTATAGAGTAGACCTCCAACCAATGTATATTTCTGAGCCACCCTTCTTATGGCTTTCTTGTCCTCTGTGGTGGCCCCTTCAGGATAAGACTGATCTTGGCAGTATTTGACGATTTCATAGAACCATGGTTTCTCTTCATCAGCCAGTTCTTCTTCGACCTCTGCCAACATGATCTCCCTCTTCTCAAGGATATCTTCCTGCAGGATCTTCCTTGCTATCCTGTCTTTGATGTTTACGTAGGAAGCATCATCGATTGCAGGGGCGTGAAGTTTGTAGATGGAAATGGACTTAAACCATCTTCCTAGAGGGAACCTTAAGGATGATGCCAATGAGGCGAGGGCATCGGCGAGAATATTCTGATGACGAGGGACATGAACAAAGATCAGTTTGGTGAATAGTTTGGCAAAGGCAGCAGTGAGTTCTTGGTATGGCTTGAGTTTGGGATCGCGAGTGCGATACTTAGTGAGCACCTGGCGAAGGATGAGTTGACTATCACCTACGACTCGCAACTCAGTGATACGAAAAGAATGAGCGAGTTCTAGGCCAGCTAGAAGGGCTTCATATTCAGCTATATTGTTGGTGACTGAAAATTTGAGCTGATATGCCAACGGGAATGTGAGACCTTCAGGCGACAGGAGGGCGACGTCGATTCCTCTCCCTTGAGAATTCAGAGCTCCATCAAAATATAGTGTCCACATTGGCTCATCCGATTGGTTGACGGACATTAGTTCCTCATCTGGAAACTCTGATTGGACGGGATCGAACTTGGGAAGAGGATGGTGAGCGAGATGCTCGGCTATGGCATAACCTTTAATCGCCTTTTGCTGGATGTAGGTGATGTCGAACTGAGAGAGAAAACTTTGCCAGCGTGCTAGCCTATCCGTAAGGACGGCTTTCTCCAGAAGGAATTTGATAGGATTCATTCGAGCAATCAAGTGGACCTCATGAGCCAAGAAGTAGTGTTTCAATTTCTGCACTACCCAAACGAGGGCAGCACAGGTTTTCTCCATGACGGTGTACTTCTGCTCACAGGGATTGAGAAGTTTAGACAAGTAATAGGTTGCCCGTTCCTTGCCTTCTTCATCAGCTTGTGCAAGGACGGCTCCCACGGAGTCATCCAAGACTGAGACGTAAAGGATCAGAGGTTTTTCTGGTTTGGGTGGAATGAGAACGGGTGGACTAGCCAGATATTCCTTCAACCCTTCAAAAGCTTTCTGACATTTAGAATTCCAGTGGAATTCTACTCCTGGCTTGGTCAACTCGTAAAGAGGTCTACACCTTTGTGAATGTTGGGACACAAACCGACGAATAAACTATAACCTCCCGATTAAACCTCGGACTTCCCTCAAATTCTTGGGAGGCGGCATATCCCTGATAGCTTTGGCTTTGTCGGGATCTATCTCGATCCCTCTTTTACTCACGATGAACCCCAGCAATTTACCCGACAACACACCAAACACACACTTCTTCGGGTTCATTTTCAATTGGAACTCTCTTGACCTTTGCAAGACCTTAGCCAAAACTTCTGGATGTTCCATCCTGGTCCTTGATTTCACCAATAAGTCATCCACATACACTTCCAGATATATGTGCATCATGTCATGAAATATGGCCATCATCGCTCTTTGGTAAGTAGCTCCAGCATTCTTTAATCCGAACGGCATGACCACGTAACAATATGTTCCCCAAGGGGTAGTGAATGACGTCTTTTCCTGATCCTCTTCTGCCAAACGAATTTGATTGTATCCTGAAAATCCATCCATGAAAGAGAGGGTTTCGTAGCCTGCCGTGTTATCAATCAGCACATCAATGTGAGGTAAGGGAAAATCATCCTTTGGACACGCGCGGTTAAGGTCCCGGAAGTCGATGCAAATCTGACTTTCCCATCTTTCTTCATGACCGGGACAATGTTCGCCACCCATTGAGGATAAAGAACGACTCTAATGAACCTGGCTTTGTGGAGCTTATCGACCTCTTCTTTCATTTTCAAAGCCATCTGAGGGTGGAAACGCCTTAACCTTTGTTTTACCGAGATGGACCCTGGTTTTAGGGTTAAACGGTGTTCGACCAAGGTTGAATCCAGACCCGGCATATCCTCGTAGCTCCATGCAAACGTGTCCTTATATTCCTTGAGAACCTCAATTAGTGCCTCTTCTTCAGAGGGTGGTAGGTTGTCACTTATGAGGATGATCCTAGGGTCTTCCTCAGTTCCCAAGTTGACTTCTTTGGTGGATTCTTCTACGGCGGTTGACGGCTCGTCGAATCTCCTCATTCCACTAGCGTATGCGCCCGCCGCATCCTCATATTCTTCACCCTCATCTTCAGTGGGGCATTCTTCATCCGTGATCCCGTAGACTCCATACCCTTCATCAGATGCACAGTCGCCCTCGCATTCTATTTCGGGTAGCTGGATGGGATTTTCTAACAACTGGGGGATGGCAAGAAGGGCCTGACACCTGTCGGCCAAATCCAGAAGGAATCGACGAGGGATCTGCCTACCCTTGGATTTCTTCCTAGGTACTACCCTTGGCCTATCATTCCTAGATTAACTGAAAATATTTACAGAAGAAGAGGAAGACGAAGAGGATGGTGTATAATGTACAGGAGAAGACCCCTCAGAGGAGGTGTAGAAAAGGTCGCTCATCGGACCTTGGACGGGTGGTCCGCAAGGCGATACGCACCCGTGGGAGATGTAGGAGGTTTCCTCAACGAAGATGTGTTGTTGGGGAGTTTGAAAATTGACGTTTTTTTTTTCATTTTTAATGACAAAGCAGTGAAAAGAGATTGGAGGAGAGAGGAAAGTAGTTATGGCTAGAGGATTGTGAGGCTCATAGAGCAGATCATGGTTGAAGACCTGGCGCGGGTTGAAAAGCCCGCGTAGGTATGTAAGCAAAGAAGGGGACCTGGGAAGATCATCAGACAATTGTCTGGCCCAGGAAGAAGATATCAGCAAAGGCTGAGACGAGTGGATGGAGAAGATGGCGGCTAATGAGCCATCGACGGCAATGTTGAGGACGGATGAAGATCCGTCGATGACAGGGTCCTTCTGGCAAGGACGAGGATAGTTTGGAACCTTGGCAAGAGTGGTAATATTCTCTGGTATTTCGGAGATCAATGGTGGTCCTTCAAGCTGCGGAGATGAGAACATCCTTTCCAGTGCAACGGAAATGTCCCGTATGTCGAACCATTTATCCCACTCGCATTCCGGATCTTTGATCTTGCCTCTTTTGGTGATCCTCGGACATTTTTCAGCCAAATATACAGCATGTGATCCCCCAAATGCTTCTCGTGGGTGATCTCCCATCTCAACAACGGGCCCTCTGTTGAAGTGGTTTGATAGAGTCCACGTGAGGGGCTTCCAATCTGCCTTGAACGGTCCTTTGAAGCCTAGGCCAAACCTGTGGTTCGGCCTAATTTCTCTTGGCGGTTTGAGCATACCCTGTACCTGTGCGCCCAGACCTTTTCCTTGTTGATAGCCGATGTTCCTCATAATCTCCCAACCTTTGGAGTGAAAAGGGAGACATGATGTTGTGGTTGCCCTGACCGGCTCCTTTGGTGCTAGTGGAACATGAGATGGATCACGTACGTCCAGCAGTGACAATATGGGCCGATGAGATGGCCAAACAGAAGGCAGAGAGGTGTTGATAGCATCCACTGTGTGAAGGACAGGTGTACTGACCACTTTAATAATTCTCCCATTGTAAGGAAACTTCAGGCACTGATGGTTGGTGGAAGGCACAGCGTCCATGGCTTCGATGTTAGGGCGACCCAGTATAGCCTTGAATGTGGGGTCCATGTCGAGGACATGGAATTCCGTGGGAATTGACATGGGGCCTAGTTCTGCCTTCAGAATAATCATCCCCTGCGGCGGCCTTTTGTTATTGTCATAAGCCGTGACCGTGATCGAGGAAGGTCTTATTTGTTCCTCGTTGACCCCACACAACTGAAGAGTGCTAATGGAGATCACATTTATGGATGCACCCGTGTCTACAAGACATGGGTTTATGGATACCCCATTAATTTTTATTGAAATGCACAATGCATATTTCCGAGCTTCCTTGGGAGCGAGCTCGTAGTTGTGAAACATGATGGCTGGTTGTGTGTCTGTTGGGGTCAGGACGGTCGAAATCTTCTCCACGGGGAGGTCTTCATTAACCATGACCTTTTGAAGATATACCATCAAGGCCGCCTGGTGGGATGTGGATCTTTGAAGTAGCTCCAGGATGGAGATCCGGGCAGGTGTCTTGTCCAAGTGTTTCAATAGATCATACTGTGTTCCAGGGATAGCTCTTTCTGGTTGTTCTGCATCATCCTTCTCTGGCTGAGATTGCTCGGGATTCTGACTGTTGTGGGGGAAAACCCTGTGGAAAATCCTTCCACTCCGGAGCACCATTGCCTGCGGCTTTTGTACCTCTGTGGGGGTAGCAGTGAGTTTTAACAGGGGTTTGAGGGGTAGTAGTGGAGGAATGGTTGATGAAGCAGGGGTGATGACGGGAGCAGGGATTCTGATGAGGGGTTTGTTAGGTGGCTGCATGGTGGAGGTAGAGGGGATATTGCGCGGATTATGAAGGATAAGGGGTCTAGAAGGTGGCGGTAGAGACGAAGTAGGAGTGGGTAGGGCTTGAAGTGGGTAATGATTTTGAGGTGGGTGATGGTTAATGAGTGGTTTTGAAGGCATTAGTGGTGATACGGTGGAGAAAGACGGGGTTATGTATGGTTGACGGATGATAAGGGGTTTAGAAGGCGTAGGGGTAAATGTGGTAGAGGCGGATGGTAAAGTGGGGGAGTGAGAGAAGATGAGAGGGTGTGAAGGCGTAGTGGAGAGTGTCGGTTGATAGGAGGTCGGGGTGCGGATGAGAGGGCGTAATGGTAATGGAAATGGTGATGGTGATACTGACGCGGGTTGATGAGAGAGAGGTGCTACCCGGGCAAGGTGAGGGGGTTGCATGACGATAGGGTTGGAGGTAGAAAGAATGGAGGTACTTTCCTGGTGCCACACCTGCTCTCTCCCGACTTCCGGGAAGGAGGAGATGGGGTTAACCTGATGATTGGGCTGTTGGTGCTCCGGTAATGGATTCTGGATTATGCCCATGTCGGGCTGTTATTGTGGGGCCTGCTGAGCCTGCTGTTGCTGTTGTGGTTGCTGTTGCTGTTGCTGTTGTAACTGCTGCTGTGGCCTATGAGGAGGTCTCCTAGCCTTGAGAGCCGCGACGTATCGTCTCATCTCATCCCAATCTATTTGATGTTCATCATTCATATCATGGATGTAATCTTTGAAATGGAAGCAGTAATCTACTGTGTGTCCCGGCTGCCTGTGGTAGACACAGTATTTGGAGGTATCAACATTGGGGGGCCACGCGGGCCTTTCTCTGGGTAGGGCGAGTTGGTTTGATGCCATGAGGGCATTAAAAATGTCTGCTAAGGTTTCCGGCAATGGTGGATAGTAGGCTCTCTTGGGAAAGAGCGGCCTCCTTTGTTGCTGTTGGGGACCATAGTTCCCCGGGGGTGGAACTTGGTTGTACTGAAGCGGTGGTTGTTGTTGTGGTTGTTGTTGCTGGGGTTGGCGTAATGGAGGCATATTATTCTGGGGTGGATTATTTTGGGGTGGAGGACGAAGAGGGAAAGGACCCGGTTGAAGGGGAAGTCGGGGTATTTGTGGAGGCCTTGGGTTGACTGCATAGTTGGCATTGTTGACCGCACTGACTTGCTCATTTGTCACGACCCCTTCTGTGGCTCCGCCCGGGACACCAGCGCCTGTCTTTCTGACCACTTTGGGCTTCGGCGACTCAAACATGTTCATGATGGGGGAGTCTTTTAGCTGGGTTTGGATGTACCGGGCCCTTTCATAGAGTTCCTCCATTGTAGTAAGTTTATTCATGGCCAGGACACGTCTGAACTGTGGGGTTGCATTAGACACAATCATCTTCACTTGTTCGGGCTCGGAGAGGGTATCCCTTATTCTTTCCGCCAGAGACCTCCATCTATCAGCATATTGGACAAAATCCTCGTCGGGTTTCATCTTTTCGGCCACTAGGTCGGTAATGGAGAGTGAGGGACCGACTCTATCCCTATATTTCTGTAAGAACATTCTCTGGACTATTTCAAAATTCTCGGCCTCGCGGGGCTCCAGAGAATAGAACCACTCAAGCGCAGGACCATCCAATGATCTCTGAAAGAGGTATGCCAGGGACCTTTGATCATTTTGCCAATAGGAGGACTCATACATGAAGTCCTTGAGGTGAATGAAGGGGTTGTCGGTACCATTGTATCTGCGGTACGTGGGCATTTCGGAGGGAGGAAGATGAATGACGGGAAGGATTGGCAAAGCAACCTCCGGGGTGGCTTTCACGTCCACCATTCTTCTTAGATTTTGAAACTGCTCGTCCATGCGATTGAACCTATTGAGGAGCGATTGGGCAACTCCTCTGGAGGTGAAGGTGGCACTTGCCACTGAGGGAGAAACTGTCTCCCGGAGACTTGAGGGGGAAACCCCGAATGAGAGGGAGCTGTCGGACCACCGACAGTTGGCCCTGGCTGAAGCGGTGTGTGGGGAACAACGGGAGTTTGAGATTGTGACGGGAATTGGAATGAGGGTGGTTGTTGGCTCGCTTGACCTTGAAGCGAGGGAGACTATATGGCTTGCGCCAATGAAGGAGATGGAATGGCCTGCACGGACTCTTGGAGAGGTGCGATGGCCGGAGTTGATTCCTGGGGCGTGGGGGAAACAGATTTCCCCTTTAGAATGGCCTGGAAGGCCCGGAGCTGTTCAGAGGTAAGCTCCGTGTTGGCGAGGACGCCCAGTAAGGAAGTGATATCCTGTGGTGGGGACGTGTCCCCGGCTGTAACATGCACCTCATGCGAGGGCTCATGAGAGGGACCCGAGTCCATAGCATAGACTCGCGGGTCGGCTGACAAACCACGACTAGGGTGGTTCTCCTCAAAAGACTCGTGAGCCATGCTCACAGTTTTCCCAGAACGCAAAAATATACACTAGCAAGCAGGTAGCAAAGATTATCAAACAAGTGGATGCCTTTACGCCTTTTTTTATGTTTTGATTTTGATGATTTTTTTGTGTTTTTAACGAGATCTGAAGTTCACACAAAATGGGGACCCTAGTTTATTTTTGTTTCACCGCCGTGTCAGCTAGGGTCTCTCGTCTCACCACGAATGAAATGACTAACTCCGGAGAACTTCAATGGTACAACCAGCCCAGTGAACGAAGAGGAGATTCTTCGATGTCGGGGACTTACGGAGGTCCCAGTGTAGGAGATTCTAGTCCGTTGAGAGGAATTCCCAAACGGAGAGTCCTTCCTTCACCGGGAAAGGGTGATCCTCAAAAAATGAAAAAAGGATAGAAAAGAGGAATGGATGTATGCAATGGAATGCTGACAGATATATAGAGTAAGAAAATAACAGAAATAACAGACATATAATAAACAAACAACCAATCACAACTGATAGTGCTGCCGTGAGCACAACGGGGGCGCGCGCGGGCGCCAAGGTGGAGAGGCACGGATGGTGCCGAACTTGCAAGGGTAGTCGAAAGGAAGCAGTAGAGTCCCACCGTGATCGCCAATTTGTGAGCGACGTCACGCGGTTCGGGGAAGAGCGGAGAAGACGCGGAGCGCGCGGGCTCCTCTTTTTTTTGGTGTTTGTTTGCTGCAACACAGAAATAAGAGAAGAGAGAGAAGGGGCCACCACGGGAGATTGCTCCGGCGGGGCGAGCGGGACAAGTGTGATATAGCAAGATATGGGGGTTAAACGGCCATAGCGAGAAGTGACTCGCCGCGGCCTCGGGGGGACGGGAATGGTGCAGAAATTAAATAACAAGAATTGAAACAGCCATTGGGGAAGTGACTCGTCGCGGCCTCGAGAATATGAGCAGATAATAAGATGACAGAATATAAAGAGAATACAAAGAGTGGGAATTTAAACGGCCATTGGGGAAGTGACTCGCCGCGGCCTCGAGAACATAAACAGATAAGAATATAACGTATAAGAACGTGAATTTAAACGGCCATTGGGGAAGTGACTCGCCGCGGCCTCGAGAATATGAGCAGAATATAACAGAATATAAAGAGAATATAAGAACGGAAATTTAAACGGTCATTGGGAAATTGACTCGCCGCGGCCTCGAAAACAAGATGTGATCGCCAGGGGCCGAAAGACCCCAAAATAAGAAAGTGATCGCACCTACCTCAAGAGCGGGAGATGGCGGGTTGCTTCTTCCTCTCCCTCCGGCCGACCGACGGAGAGGGCTTTCCTCGGCTACCCTTGCAGAACAACGACAAACAAATGACAAGTGGATTAGAAAGATGGAGATGTAGTATTCAAATCCTTGCGATAAAAATAACGAAATGATGGCAAGACACACACCTGGTTGGTATTATCTTTTAAACCCCTCTCGGACTCGAGTAGGAGGAAAATGAGATGATGGATGTAAGAAGTGTATAAGAAAAGGCGCCCTTATGAAGGGGGATAGGGGATGCAAGATGATGAATGCAAAAGAACTACGAAGAAAAGGAAAGAATTGGCTTATTGGATGTGCCGATGGTGAAATCCGGCGGAGCTCCGGCAGCGTGGGGACGACGTGGAAGCGCGGTGGATGAAGACGACCTTCCTCTCGCGAGCGTGAGCACCCGAGAAGCCGGCAGAACCTCCACCTACAAAAGAACCCACGGGTTAGAAAATGACTTCGTAGCCTCTGGGCTCCGGCAGCCTATCGGATCACTTCGAAGCTCCTCCAGAACTGAGGGGGTGGGCCTCTATTTATAAGGCTCCGGAGGGTGGAGGCGTCCAGGACCCTGGACACCTCCATCAGGGCCGAACTAATATTTTATTCTATTTTTTTTAATTTTTTTAGAATATTTTTGTGGAGGCGTCCAGGGGCCCGGACGCCTCCAACAGGTCCACCGAAAACCGTCGACGGCCGAATGCGGTTTGGCACAACGCGTGGTTTTGTGAGCGGCACCTCGTGATTCAGAAATGGGCGCGTCCAGGTGGCTGGACGTCTCTATAATTTGGATTTTTTCACACACGACAAACCGTCGTTCGGTGAGCGGCGCCCGTGAGAGAGTTGATGGAGGCGTCCAGGGGCCTGGACGCCTCCAAAATATATTATTTTTATTTTTGTTTTGTCTTTTTATGCTAGGGCTGGCATTTTGATTTTTTTATATTTGTTTTTATGGAGGCGTCCAGGGTCCTGGACGCCTCCATTAATATAGATATATTTTTATTTATTTATTTGTTTTTTATGCCAACTGGCATTTTACACATATTTTTTTATTTTTGTTTTTATGGAGGCGTCCAAGGGCCTGGACGCCTCCATTAATATATATATTTTTTATTTGGTTTTGGGCCCTGAAAATATAAAATAAAATAAATTAAAAACATGGGGGCGTCCAGGGGCCTGGACGCCCCCATTAAGACCCACCCGGGTCCTCAGATCAGGCGTCGGCGGCCGCCCGGCAGACACCCTTCTTGATTCCGGAACCTCTTGGTGCGTCTGACTGGTGTTGATGCCGTCCGAATGCCGTGACGAGACGATTACGGATGCCGAAAAAGGCAGAAGAAGACCCAATAAAAGGAAGTACTCAAGTGATTCGAAATGCGTAAGCCGTCGCGGGGCGTCGTATAGTAATATGAGACTTTCTCAGGAGACGTCAAGAATGGCGTGTCTACAATGCTGTCCCAGACCTGGGCAGATTCAGCGGGGTGCTTCATCGGCGCGATTCAAGCCAATCTCCCCTCCCCACCTGGCCGCCTTAGCGCCCCTCCCTTTGTGGAGGTAGTGTTTGGTTTGTAACTCCATCTCCCCTCCCCTAGTCCACCCCCCCTGCGTGGGGAGTAGTGCTTGTATAACTTAAACAGGGGAAGCTTCATTGGCGCAGCGTGCGGGTAGCCCACGCTTCCCCGCTCGCCCTCGTCTCCGGCCGGGATCGGTGTCTTCACACCGATCAGGTGAGCCACTCACACTACTCTTCGCTGGATGTCTTTTGCCTAATTAGTATTGCATCTTAGTACCGTCGGTGTAAGAGAGTGCCCGAACCCGAATTATCATTTAATTGTGGGACTATCGTGGGTGAGCTGTGAGAGTGACATTACAACCCACGCCCCCGGCGTGCCGGCCGCCCATGGAATTGGGCATCTCTGGCCCATTGGGGTCCATCCCTAGCTGGCCATACCCTTGGAACCTTGAGGTCCAACCGCGGACCCTCACCATCATCGCCAGCCCGCCTACGGGCCCGGGTGCGCGCATCGCGGGTGAACCCGCTTGTAAGATATCGCCGTTCGGGCCGGATTGCTTGCAAATCTACGTCCAAGGAGTGGTGTCGCATCAAATGGTATCAGAGCATCATCATCTTAGGCGTGTCACATCAGTTGGTATCAGAGCAAGTTATAGACTTGTCTCTACAAGCCTAGGTCCTAGGGTAATTGCATTTTCATCATCCGTGTGCATGTCCACCCGTAGTGGTACCTTGTACCGAGCCGACCCCTCTACCTCGGTTCCACCATGAATCCCATTCTCCAAGGTTACCCAAACATCCCTAGGGAGGCTCCCCAAGCTCCAATGGATCGACTTGAGGCTGCCATTCAAGCCCTCTCGGAGAAAATGAGTGGAATTTCCACCCGCCTAGAGAGACTCAATGAAACTAGGGCCCCGCCTAGGAACCATGCCCAACGGGCACCCCCTCCACGAGTTGAACTTGATAGGGAGGACCTTGAGGATGACTTCCACCGTGAGTATGAGAGGCCCCGCCAACCTAGACATTTTGAAAGGCGACCACGGGAGGATCCGGATGATTACCTCTTGAGGATGATTAAGGTTGAGGCTCCTAACTTTGATGGGTCACATAATCCACATGTCTACCTAAAATGGGAGAATGCTATGGACTAATACTTTGGTTGGTACCCTATGACGGAAGATAGGAAAGTTAGGCTCGCGAATATGCACCTTACCAAACTTGCCAAGACCTATTGGATGAGTGTAGAAACTAGGAAGAGGATTAGGATGGAAGAACCAATCCATACCTGGGAAGACATGAAGACCCAACTTAGGCTCCAATACCTCCCCAACTCCTACCGTGAAGACCATAACCCGAAGAGCACTCCCACTCCCCCGTTTCCTCCCAGTCAACCCAAGACTTCCCTTAGGGCCCCCGCTCCACCTAGGCCCATGACGGCCATCACCGAACCTAAAACTCTCCATCATACCCACACCCCACAAGCTTCCACGGTCCCCACCACTACCCCTCCATCTTCCCCAAAAAGGGACACACCTCCCAGAATCAATCAACCCAGTCCTCCTCGACCCACCCATCTTCCACTACCAACCTCAATCCTACCCCAACTTAGGTCTCCACTTCTTCCACTCCCAAACCCAACCCAAGTTCAAGCCCCCTCACCACCCCGGGTGCACCATGCCCCAACCTTCATCACCCCATCCACAAAAGACCTTCCCATTCCCTTGGAAAGCAAAACCCCCACACCCCAAAAGGATGAGAACGTGGTTGAGGAATATGAGGCTTCCTTAGATTGGGAGGAAGAATATGAAGCCCAATGCCAAAGGTTGGGTCAAGAATACTCCCCTTTATCCAAAGAGACCACAACGAGCCTAACTAGGAACATCCTCCCCCTTGAGTTGCCAGATGACCATCCAAGTCCCCCCACCCATCCTTCCATAAGACCTGTGATTTTAGGGGAACCCCTCATTGAGTGGCTAAAGCAAGACCTCCTCCTCCACATCATGCACCCCCCTATGAAAAATCATTACCCAATTGTGCCCACCTCGCCATTCCACACAACCTTCCAATCGTTCTCCTTTGTAGGATCCATGAGGGACTTGGTTAGGAGTGTATTTTGGCAAATAGAGGTGACAAACATGTGGGCCTTAGAAGCAAGCAACAGGGGGTACCTTAGTTTCTCACACCCCTCTATCGGGACCATCACCTCCATTTACACCAAGGGTCCTTGCACGAGTAAGCTCTTGTTGTTTCTACCTGAGCCTAATGAGTTTTACCTCACCCCCTTGCCCTCCTACAAGGAGCCTTGCGTTGGGCCCCACCAGGATCATGACTTCCGCTTCCCTATAGGGACCCTAGGGCGATCACTTGGATTGAAACCCCCCTCCACGTTACTCACCCCTTAGCCCATCTTGATCTGTTTGGCCACTCCCCATGGGCTTCCAAGTGCTCATCACTTACCACCCACTCCCTCCTACCCTCACCCACCATGTCAGTCCTAACCCACCCATTCCAAAAATCCGCCCACACTATGAGAGTCAAGGCCAACGGTGACATCAACCTTGGAGATGAGGGAGTGACCCATCCCAAGAACCGCTTCGATCCCCATGAGTTGAAACCCCCAAATCTCACAGATAGGACCATCTTGATAGGAATCCATGTATCACAACCTGTCGCATCAGGTGGTCAAGCTAGTCACATCACTTGTGTCACTCACACACTAGGTCCAGTGCACGATATGTTTACATTTGGACAAGTTGGTCTTCCCCCACTCTTCATCCGTCTCATGCATGATAGGGCCACTCATGGCTGCCCCGGTCCACCTAAGTGCACCAAGGTCCACATGGTTTCTAAGCATGATAGGTCAATTCATGGATGCCCTGGTCCTCCTAGGTCCATCAAAGTCTACGTAGCACCATGGCATGATAGGTCCACATTTGGTTGTCCAGGACCCCCTTTATCCACTAGTGAGTCAACATCCACAAAGACACATGAAAACATTCGCAAACACATCAACAAGAGCAACAAGAATTATAAAAAGACTGCCGATCCCCACCGCCGCCACCACGAATTCAAAACTGGTGATTTTGTGATGGTGAGAACTGAGAGGCTATTCCCTAGGAATACCTTCCAGGTACTGAGACAACTTGGCACCAATGCTTATGTGTTGAAACTCCCTGAAGAATATGGAGTAAGCCCCACATTCAATGTGGCTGACCGGGTACCCTACAAAGGCCCCACGGTGACACCCAGTGAGGAGATCCAGCCTACTCCATCCCTTGAGAGCGCCCCCACACCTCAGAGAGCTCCACCCAACTTGAGAAACCAGCGTGACAAAGTGGAGCGAATATTAGATGAACAGGTCACCAACACAAGGGGCAAGGCGTATGGGCGATACTTGGTTAGGTGGAAGGGACGGCCACCTTCGGACGATGCCTGGGTGAGTCGGGAGGACCTCCAGCAGCTGGATCCTGGCCTATTGGAGCAGTACCGCAGCGGAGAGGACCCTTACTCGAGTTCTCTGCACCCCGGGAGTATGATGGGGTCATCGCTTGCCACTTCCCATTTCTCCAAGGGTCCCGATGCTCGCCATTATGTTCGCCTTAATTTTCTGAGTCTGGCTATGTAATTTTCATATCTTTCTCGAGTCACTTTGATGTATTTCACCTTTATTTTGAGTCAAGTCCTAGGTGCTCATGCTTGTTACCTAAGTTGATCGTCATATTGGGCTTGTTTGGCTTTGTGGCCCATTTAGAGGAGCCAGGCCCATGGGCGCCCCTTTTTGCACTTTTGGTTATCTGTTATTGGCTCTTTCCTCAGGGGCTTTTGTACAAAGTTGGGATCCCTATATATAGGACCCCAACCCCCTCTTGTGGAAGCTAATGAAGTATTGATAAAATTACCACAAGAATTTATGCCTCTCTCTCTAGCTCTCTCTCTCTATTTCTCTCTCTCTCTCTCTCTAAAGGGGGCGAACCCCATTCTCTCTCCTCCCCACCCCCAAATTCAAAATTCACTCTCTCTCCTCCCTATTCACCTCTAATTAAGACCCCTCCCCCTTCCCCATACCTCCCATTTAAGTCCCCTCCAACCCCTAGGTGGAATCCCCTTCTCCTAGGCACCTCTCCCTCCTCCCAAGCAACCTTTCCCCTTCCCCATGCAACCTTTCATTTTCCCAAGGGAGAATCCCTTCTCCCAAGCACCCCTTCCCCTCCCCAAGGCAACCCTTCCCATTCCCTAGGCCCCCATTAACCCCTCCATTAACCCACCATTCAAAACAAAGGAGAGATCTCTCCTCCCTCTCTCCTTCCCAACCCAAATTCGCATCTCCCCCTCCCTCCACTTGCTAGACCACCTCCTAGCCCCCTTTCTACCCCTCCCACACCTTGAATCACCCCCTAACAGACCCCCACATAGTCAGGTGTCACCCCCACACCCATCCACCCCATTTCCCACCCCATCTACTCCGTCTCCCATCACCTTTCATCACCCTATCCATCTCAGTTCGCAGGCAGCAGTTGGAGCCCGACTTCCAGAGACTGCCCCGGTGCTTTCCGACGTCATTTGGAGGTGCACCATACATCGCCGGAAAGGTCTTCCAGTCTTCTTTGCAGGTGAGGTGGAATCGTCTCGTTCCGACTTCACTACAGATCGTGGTGCCCATTCTCGTCCGACTGCACAACCGTGACCAGAACCTGGACCAGATCTGTAGTGCAGAAGCTACCACGGCCACACCCCTTAACTTCTGAGTGTGCCACTTGGCCGAGAGCTGCTACCACAAGGCATCTACCATCACCAACAAGCGGCGTCCATTTAGGCATTAGGAAGAGCCTTTTCCAATTTTTCTCTCCCGGGCGCGCAAAACAGATCGTTCAGGTCCTGCCCTGACCCCCCCTCACTCAACGGACTCCTCCTCGCCACCCCGACATCGTCTGGTGCTATGCTTGGTTGCTGCTCCAAGAAGACTCCTCCACGGTCGTCCTTGACTTTGTCTCGCATCAATCGGACTTCAGGAGCGGTCGTGGTGACTACATCCATCTGCTGCTGCACCCTGGGAACAGTACGAATCTGAGCGCAGGGGCCCTATTCCAGAGCCTGCCCCAGCCGGTGACAACTTCAGGACTACCCACAAAAATTCACAGACGTGCCTGGATCCGTCAGCGTCATTTCAGCGCCGGTCTCGTCAAATTCTGAGTTCGGAGGAGTGCACATCAACGACTACACCGACCCCGTGTCCTGCTGTCCCAGACCTGGGCAGATTCAGCGGGGTGCTTCATCGGCGCGATTCAAGCCAATCTCCCCTCCCCGCCTGGCCGCCTTAGCGCCCCTCCCTGTGTGGAGGTAGTGTTTTGTTTGTAACTCCATCTCCCCTCCCCTAGTCCACCCCCCCTGCGTGGGGAGTAGTGCTTGTATAACTTAAACAGGGGAAGCTTCATTGGCGCAGCGTGCGGGTAGCCCACGCTTCCCCGCTCGCCCTCGTCTCCGGCCGGGATCGGTGTCTTCACACCGATCAGGTGAGCCACTCACACTACTCTTCGCTGGATGTCTTTTGCTTAATTAGTATTGCATCTTAGTACCGTCGGTGTAAGAGAGTGCCCGAACCCGAATTATCATTTAATTGTGTGACTATCGCGGGTGAGCTGTGAGAGTGACATTACAACCCACGCCCCCGGCGTGCCGGCCGCCCTTGGAATTGGGCATCTCTGGCCCATTGGGGTCCATCCCTAGCTGGCCATACCCTTGGAACCTTGAGGTCCAACCGCGGACCCTCACCATCATCGCCGGCCCGCCTACGGGCCCGGGTGCACGCATCGCGGGTGAACCCGCTTGTAAGATATCGCCGTTCCGGCCGGATTGCTTGCAAATCTACGTCCAAGGAGTGGTGTCGCATCAAATGGTATCAGAGCATCATCATCCTTAGGCGTGTCGCATCAGAAAGTCACGACAGTACAGTGTAACACTCTGTCAATGCTCTTTTCCTTGCCCGGGGAGGACGATGTGGATGAAACATCAAATGCCCTACTAGAAGCCAACCATGCGGAGGCCTCAACCTCAGCACATGCAACACGCTCCGGAAGAAGGTGGGGGCGCCCACCACCAGCTAATCATAACATTATGTTCAGAGGGGAACAGCCCTACCAGATTCCCGAACCGGAGGTACGAGGTGTCCAAGTTCCTCCCCCTACCGGCTTGTACCAAGAGAAGAAGAAAGGAGGTCAAACTCCAACATTTCTGGAATTTCTGTCTAGTCTAGAAGATGGGCAATCGATACAGGCTGGGCCAGATAAAGGCAAGGGACCCCAGCAATCGGCGTCTGTAGCCTACGAGCAGAATGAGAAAGAAGGGGATAACCCTTTGACGGCACCAGGGGCCGTTGCTATAGAAGAAGCCCCCCAAGAAATCAGTCCCGGGGATGAAACCGGCACTGGGCAGCAGAGGTCACGAGCACCACATGAACCTCCAAAACCCCGATGGGCGGAAGAAATGAGACTGTCTAATGTCAGGGTGGGCAGCCGGATCATGAAAATGCTAAAAAAGCTCCCTACCAGATTCTCCATCTGGGAGATTCTCTCCCTGAGTGAGGAGGCTCGCCAAGCAATTGTTGATGCCTTGCAGTCGCCGGCACAATATGAAGCACTCTTGACCAAAGTGAATTCCGGGCCGTCAGTTACATTCACAGAGGATGACATGCTGATTCCGAATTCCGGCCATAACAGACCGCTGTATATGAGGGGCTCCCTGAACTGTCAGCCACTGAACAGGATACTGATAGATCCCGGGGCTGCCGTGAACATTCTCCCATACCGCATCTACCAAAAATATTACTTTGATCTGCAGCTTACCAAGGTCAGAGACATGAAAATTGCAGGATTCAACCAGAAATGTGAGACGCCCCTCGGGGTGGCTGATTTTAACCTCACATTGGGGGATCTCACTACCGTGGTACGATTCTATGTAATCGACTCCAACACCACATATAAGGCCCTGCTGGGGAGACCGTGGCTGCATGAATATTAGATAGTGCCGTCCACGCTACATCAACGCATTAAATACTGCCATGAAGGAAAAGAAGAGAGGGTGTTTGCGGATCTGCATCCCTTCAAAGTATTCGAGTGCCATATGCTCGATGCATCCTACTACACGGAGGTGTCGCGAAAGGGTGAAGAGAAAGAGGCTGTGGTCAGCCAGAAAAATCCGGCGATGAAGGCAAGAAATTGGTCTCCACCGCCACCAAAGGGCTATATTAAAAAGCATGAGGTAGCTCACATCTCTTATGCCGGTGACTTTGCTCGGATCACCCCTCCTAGCATTCACCCGGATGATATCAATGAAGAAATGAAAGAAAAGTACACACAAGTGGAGGTGCCGCAGGGTTTATTTAAACTCATCGTCAGCCTTGAGTACCAGACGGTGCTACCACTGAAGACTATAGAAGTCCCTCGCTTCGGTGAGCCTCCTACCATATTCTACACGGGGGAGTCAGTCGAGGAAGATGATCAAGACTGCATGGTCCCTGAAGAGGCTGCAAACCAGATGGTGCCGATTACGGGCTTGGACTATACTACCCGACGGGTTTCGCAGATGTTCTCTAAGATGCAGATGCCATCGCTACAATCTGCTGCCCAAAAGAAGGCGTTCCAGGAGTTATGGGATCCGCCTCGGGATAATAAAGAACTGAGGAAGATCACTCAGCACCCAGGATTGGGTTATACCCTTCAAGAATACTATGAAGCTGAGGTGGATGTCATATCTGTCTCCTACCAGCATGAAGACCCTCCCGAGGTGGGATATGACAGTACCCCTCGGAAGATGAAGAAATCATTTATCAATCCATAATGAACAATGAAGCCCCAGACGGTCAGCCGGAGACGGGGACGTCTGATGAAGCAAAGAAAGATTGGTGCTGGGAAGACCTACCTTGCAAAGAAGATCTGTTCCATGCTGAAGCAAAGTTCGACACGGGAATCCCGGATGAGGATCAAGCAGCCAAAGAGCTGAGGGAATGCCTGGAGTTTGAGCGCATCCTAGAAGAAGTCCGGGCTCTACAGAATGATGATCTCTCAAGGGAGTCTGCATCAGAAGAGCCTCTAAGGGCGAAAGACTCCGTCTTCGAGTTTCCTGCTGATCCAGTTACGTCCTCGGGGCATACTAAACAGAATACAGCAATATTGGCCGTATATGATGAGCCAACAACCGCTGATGACCAGTATGATGAAACAAAAAATCATGAAACTGAAGAAGATTATATCCCGGGAGGCTTCATTGACTTGCAAGAAGCCCCGCCCGAGGTCGAAGATGGAGGTCAGGCCATCGTCGATGAGCTTGTAGAAATAAATCTGGGAACCGCAGATGAGCCAAGGCCGACATTCCTCAGTGCACTGCTGGAGCCAGCTACCAGGGAACAGTATATACAGTTTTTGAAGGAATTCCGAGACTGCTTTGCATGGACATATGATGAAATGCCGGGACTGAGTTCTGATGTGGCACAACACCGATTGGCAATAAACCCAGAGGCTAGCTCTGTAAAGCAGCCTTCCAGGAGAATGCGCCCTGAATTAATAAATCAGATTAACAAAGAGGTTGACAAGCTGATTGATGTAGGCTTTGTTGAAGAAAATCAATACACTACATGGCTAGCCAATATAGTGCCCGTAAAGAAGAAGAATGGGCAGATCAGAATATGTGTTGATTTCCGGGACCTTAATAAGGCTTGCCCGAAAGACGACTTCCCAGTACCAATCACTGAAGTGATGATCGATGCGACTACTGGTCATGAGGCCCTATCATTTATGGATGGGTCATCCGGATACAACCAGATCTGGATTACCGAAGAAGACAGAGTGCACACTGCATTCCGCACTCCGAAGGGGATATTTCACTACAAAAGGATGCCGTTCGACCTCAAGAATGCCGGCGCTACCTACCAAAGAGCCATGACAAAGATCTTTGATGATTTGCTCTTCAAGAAAGTAGAGTGCTACATTGATGATTTGGTAGTAAAAACTAAAAGAAGAGAAGACCATTTGCAAGACCTGAGGGTAGTATTCCAGAGGCTGCGCAAATATGAACTCAAGATGAACCCCATGAAATGCGCCTTCGGTGTGTCCAGTGGAAAATTCCTCAGGTTTATTGTCCGTCATAGGGGTATTGAAATTGACCCATCCAAGATTAAGGCTATCCAGGAGCTCCCTCCACCAAGGAATCTGTCCGAGCTGAGATCTCTGCAAGGGCGTCTGGCCTATATCCGACAATTTATATCAAATCTGTCGGGAAGATGCCACCCCTTTCACAAGCTCATGATGAAAGATGTGCCGTTCCTCTGGGACGATGGCTGTCAGGAAGCCTTTGAGAAGCTGAAAGAATATCTCAAGACCCCTTCGGTGCTGGGGGCACCAATTAAGGGCAGGCCCTTGATACTGTATATCGCAGCCACATATTGTTCCCTGGGGGCAATGCTGGCACAGATAAATGAAGAAGGCAAAGAACAAGCCTTATACTATCTGAGCAGGAGGCTGATTAGAACTGAAGAAAGCTACAGCTACATAGAAAAGACCTGCTTGGCACTAGTCTTTGCTGTCAAAAAGCTCAGACACTATATGTTGTCACATGAAGTCAGATTGATATCTGCAGCAGATCCGCTCAAATATATATTGACTCAGCCAGTTCTGAAGGGCCGGTTGGGCAAATGGGCAGTGATCCTGATGGAATTCGATATTACCTATACACCCCAAAGGGCAATAAAAGGACAGGCCGTGGCTGATTTCTTCGCAGAGCATCCTGTGCCAGAAAATGATATGCTAGGGACTGAGTTACCCGATGATGAGACACTCGAGGCCTGCCAGACCCAGTCAGTTATGTGGCAACTATTCTTTGATGGAGCATCTAGAACAGAGACAGACTCCGATGGAAAGACCAGAATATGGGCTGGAGCCGGTATTGTGCTGAAATCACCAAAAGGGGAGGTCGTGCATACTTCCTGTTCTATAAACAAGCCCTGCACCAATAATGAGGCCGAGTATGAAGCTCTGATAATCGGGCTATATGTAAGCCTCAACATGGGTATCCAAATGCTCCAGGTATTCGGCGATAATAAAATAGATCCAAGGGGAGTTCGAAGTGCGGAAGCCCGAACTGAGTCCCTACCACCAAAAAGCTGTGCGCCTCATGGCGAAATTCTACCATATTGAGCTCAAGCATGTGGGCCGTGGACACAATGCCCAGGCTGATGCACTGGCAAAGTTGGCCAGCTCACTAGCAGTTTCGCCAAATAAGACACTGAACATTATCATTATGAACCGGCGGCAAGTCCCCAGTATACTAGAAGGGTGCCCCGAAGAAAATGAAGTTGCCACCATCAGCACAGAACAAGCGCCTGATTGGAGACAACACCTGCTGCAGTGGTTTCTACACCAACAACTGCCGCAGATAAGAGAAGAAAAGATGAAACTCCTGAGAATCAAAGATTCTTATGAACTCAGGAATGGAATTTTTTTCCGAATAATGGCAGATGCACGCAAGAAGATTCTACTCCGCTGTCTGTCCACTGAGGAAGCCTGGCAAGCGATGAAAGAGATACATGCTGGGACGGCAGGTGCCCACCAAGCTGGTCCCAAGATGAAGATAGAAATCAAGAAGCTGGGCTACTATTGGCCCACCATGTTTGAAGACTGCTGTAAATTTGCAAAATCATGCCAGAAATGCCAGGAGCATGCTACTGTGCCTAGAAGGCCTCCTACGACTCTACACCCTACAGTTCCCAGTTGGCCGTTTGCACAATGGGGAACTGATGTAGTCGGGCCACTGCCGACTTCCTCGGCCGGACATAAGTACATACTGGCCATAACGGATTACTTCTCCAGATGGGCGGAGGCTATAGCATTAAGAGAGGTGACTGGTGAACTGGTCGCCAGATTCATCAAGCAGAACATTATCTTCCGGTTCGGGATCCCCAGCCGAATAATATCTGACAATGGAAGTCATTTCAGAAATCAGAAGGTCTATCGGCTTACTGAGAAGTATAAGATCGAATGGAGGACTTCCACCCCTTACAATCCACAGGCAAACGGATTGGCAGAAGCTTTTAACAAGACTCTCTGCACCTTGCTGGCCAAAGTCGTCAGTTCCAATAAGAAGGACTGGGAAGAAAAAATGTATGAAGCTCTGTGGGCGTACCGCACCGTCTTCAAGACACCTACAGGGTGCTCACCATACTCGCTGGTATACGGCTCAGAGGCAGTGGTTCCGCTAGAGCTGGAAGTCCCGTCACTCAGAGTGGCAGTCCAATATGGCCTGGCCCGTGGCGAACAGACCAATGCAAAAAGAAGACTAGAAGAACTGGCTGAATTGGAAGGGAAGCGCCTTCAAGCCCAGAAGAGTATCCAAATGTATCAGGCCCGCATGGCCGCTGCATTCAACAAACTCGTAAGAGGACGAGAATTCAAGAAGGGTGACCTTGTCATGGTCAAGAAAAAAGAAGTCATGGCGTCCAACCCAAAAGGAAAGTTGAATGCTAATTGGGAAGGTCCTTATGTGATACAGGGGGTCTACGAAGGAGGGGCCTACGTGGTTGTTAACCATCGAGGGGAAATCCAATTCTCCCCACTCAACGGAAGACATCTAAAGCTGTATCATGCGGCACAACCGGCATTCCCCGAGTGATCAGACAAAGCTACCCCTTCCTTGGTCTAGCGGCACTCCGCCCTAGCCGAGCTACCCATTTCCTTGGTCTAGTGGCACTCCGCCCTAACTGAGCTACCCATTTCTTGGTATAGCGGCACTCCGCCCTAGCCGAGCTACCCCTTTCCTTGGTCTAGCGGCACTCCGCCCTAGCCAAGCTACCCTTTCTTCATCTAGCGGCACTCCACCCTAGCCGAGCTACCCTTTCCTTGGTATAGCGGCACTCCGCCCTAGCCAAACTACCATTTCTTGGTATAGCGGCACTCCGCCCTAGCCGAGCTACCCATTTCTTGGTATAGCGACACTCCGCCCTGGCCAAGCTACCCTTTCTTCATCTAGCGGCACTCCGCCCTAGCCGAGCTACCCATTTCTTGGTCTAGCGGCACTTCGCCCTAGCCAAGCTGCACCCTTTTCCCAGTTTAGCGGCACTCCGCCCTAGCCGAGCTACACCCTTTTCCTGGTCTAGCGGCACTCCGCCCTAGCCGAGCTACCATTTTCCCCGTCTAGCGGCGCTCCGCCCTAGCCGAGCCACCCATTTCTTGGTATAGCGGCACTCCGCCCTAGCCAAGCTACCCTTTCTTCGTCTAGCGGCACTCCACCCTAGCCGCGCTACCCATTTCTTGGTATAGCGGCACTCCGCCCTAACCAAGCTGCCCTCATCTTAAGCTGGTGGCATTCCGACCTGTCACCCTCTAAAAAGGACGGAAGAAGAAAGAACAAAAAAAAATGGGGTTAAAAAATAGAGATACCCCACCAGACTTGCTCCTATATTAGGGACAAGTGAAAAAATGGCCCAAAACCCAGCTGTGGTGAAAACCCGAAAGGGCACTGCAGGCAAAATTGGGTACCCCGCCACGTGAAAACCCGAAAGGGCGCGTGGGCAAAAGCAAGAGGGGGCCAGCTTCGGTGAAAACCCGAAAGGGCGCTTGGGTCGGTAATGTGGTGATTCCAAAGAAAGCCTCACCTCCCACCATAGAACTCATCGTTGATCGACCGGTGCTTTGCCCGATCAACGATTAAACCCATCCGGAATGGACCTTACGTCTATTCTGTTGAAGCCTTCATGCATTGCTCGAGGAAAATTCCCTCGATAATAGGCCCACCTCGGGATAGACCTTCCGTCTGTCCTGATAAAACACTTTCACTTGTTTCTGTCTAAGACCCACAACAATGAAACCCTGTCTGGTTTAGACCTTATGTCTATCCCAATGAAACCTGTCCTACGTCTCACCGCGATGAAACCTGTTGTTGACCGATTGGCACACTGCCCGATCAACAATGAAACCCTGTCCGGTTTAGACCTTACGTCTATCCTGATGAAACCTATGAAATCCTTGCATTGGTATAAACCCAATACTAATGATGAAACCTGATGCTGATCGACCGGCACTTTGCCCGATCAGCAATGAAACCCTGTCCGGTTTAGACCTTGCGTCTATTCCGACTAGATCTACAGCTCTCTTTACGTCCCGCTGCGATGAAACCTGCTGTTGACTGGTTGGCACACTGCCCGATCTATGATGAAACCTATCCAGTTTAGACCTTCTGTCTATCCTGATGAAATCCATGAACTCCTTGCATTGGTATGAATCCAATACCGATGATGAAACCCGCCATTGATCGATCGGCATCTCGCCCAGTATCAATGATAAAACCTTATCCAGTTTAGACCCTACGTCTATCCTGATGAAACATATGAAATCCTTGCATTGGGATGAGCCAATACCAATGATGAAACCTGTTATCGATCGATTGGCACGCTGCCTGATCGACGCTAAAATCCATCCAGGGTAGACCTTCCATCCGCTCTGACATAGCACAACACTGCTCTTTGAATCTATTCAGACCCTCCGTCTGGATAGATCATGAAACTATATTCCTTTGCGTTAATGTTGAACCCCACATTAACGATGAAACTCATACTCTCGGCAAACGGCCTCGTGCCCGAGCTGCTATTCATATCCTCTGAATCAATTCGGACCTTTCGTCTGGATAGATCATGAAACCCTACTTCCCTTTGCATTGATGTTGGCACCCACATCAATGATCGTGTGTCCACAATAAGCATATGGCGCCATGGTCCATAGGATGAAAGTTCTGGTCCCAGAAAAGACAATGAAAAAGGAAAAGAGAAAGAAAACGACAAAAAAAAGTAGTAAAAAAAAATGGGGTTGAAAATAGAGATACCCCGCCAGACTTGTTCAGGCATTCTGGACAAGGGCAAAAAGGGCTAAAACCCAGCTGTGGTGAAAACCCGAAAGGGCACTGCAGGTAAAATCGGGTACCCCGCCACGTGAAAATCCGAAAGGACGCGTGGGCAAAAGCAAGAGGGGGCCGGCTCCGGTGAAAACCCGAAAGGGCGCTTGGGTCGGTAATGTGGTAATTCAGAAGTCCCATGCCAACCAGCACGTTGCCTTCACCTCCCCTTCGCTGACGAGGCCTTCTGTCGGTCATCTAGCTCTATGCCCCACCGATGATAAAGCCTTGCCGGGGTAGATCTTACGTCTACCCTGATGAAATCTACATACCCTCCTTTCACATATCCCACCAACAATAAAACCGGTCATCATTCCGATGAAGCCTGGCCAGTTCAGACCTTACGTCTGTCCTGATCAAACTCCTAAACCATCCCTTGACCGATCGGCTCCTCGCCCGGTCAACGATAAAATCCTACCAGGACAGACCCTACGCCTATCCTGATGAGGCCTACGTATTTCTTGGCAAAGTCCCACCTGCCATAAAACCTACTGGGATGGACCTTACGTCTGTCCTAACGAGACCTACACCTCTACATATGTCCCACCGTTGATCGACCGGCACCTCGCCCGATCAATGATGAGATCCTCTATCCGGTTTAGACCTTCCGTCTATACTGATGAAACCTATGAAACTCTTTGCGTCGATATAGGCCCCATTTCGACGATGAAACCAACCACTGACCGACTGGCACCTCGCCCGATCAGTGATGAAACCCTGTTCAATGATGAAATCCTCTGTCCGGTTTAGACCTTACGTCTATACTGATGAAACCTATGAGACTCTTTGCATCGATATAAACCCAATATCGATGGTGACTCTAATTGTTGATCGACCGGCACCTCGCCCGATCAATGATGAAACCCTGTCAGTGTAGACCTTTCGTCTATACTGATGAAACTTATAACACTCTCTTTGCATCGATATAAACCCAATATCGATGATGAAACCAACTATCGATCGACCGGCACCTCGCCCGATCATTGATGAAATCCTATCCAGTTCAGACCCTACGTCTGTCCTGATGAAAATCACGCACCCTTCAATGTCCCAGCTGCGATAACCTCTACCCAGTCTAGACCTTACGTCTACTCTGATGGAACTTATAAAACTCCTTTGCATCGATATAAACCCAATGTCGATGATGATATCATGTACTGGTCGATTGGCACATCGCCCCGACTAGCTTTGAAACCTGCCCGGGACGGACCATTCGCCCATTTCGGATTGTGCTTTGAGCCTCTTTGCTCACATTCCTGCAAGCCACCTCCCTTGCGGCACGTATGGCCAAGAAGGACGTGTGCTACCACCAACAAAATCCGGTTTAAAGCCCCCCTCGGAGGCCGTCACGCGGTGGAGCGAGTTCCCCATCCTTTCTCTGAAGGGGTGGACGCTCTCCTGCTAGGTACGGGCTACTCCCATAGGGACCGCTGAAACCGCTGTCAAGTCGCCATGAAATATTGACGGTGCGATAAGTTAAGAACAAACCACATATGAGACTGGTATAAAGAGTCCTTTCCATTGAATAAAAAAAAAGGGAATACAAGAAGGGCCCCTAAGGGGAAATTGTATTACAAAAAGAAGGGGGAAACAAATAGTCACGGGCACCGGAATATGTCTTCAAAGGCCAGAAGCCCTACATGCGGGGCAGCCCCCAGCTCATGAAGTCGAGCCTCTTCCTCCTGTAGCCGAGCAGACTCGTCCCGAAAGGATGCCACCTGCCCCTCCAACAGAGCTACTTCCTCCGCAAGCTGCGGTCGAGAAGTTGTTATCTACGGCAGTTCAGCCCGGAGGTCAAATAGTTCAGCCTCCAGAATGGTTATCCGGCTGCGCACGAACTGCTCCCGCTGCACCAGAGACTGCAGTTGGCATTGGCGCTCCTGAAGAACAGAGTCCGTCTTCTCCAGCTCAGATTTGCACTCCTTCCTTTGCAACTTCAAAGCTGTCAGTCTGTCAGACATAATATGCGCCAAGAAGTCCCGGCGATTTACAAACTTTAGCGACAATAAAACCCGCTGGGCCCATATTTCCATGGGACAGCCCATCACCTGCAGACCAGCGGTGAAACGCTCGGCTATCTCCTTCAGCTGTAGATAAGTCAGTCCGGGCTGGGACTCCACCAGCTGGCGCAGCATGTCCAAATTTTGCCAGACGAAACTCTCGGATGAAGCGAAGCCAGGAGAAGGGGCTGGAGCTACGTCGAAAGTCACTTCGCCATCAATGTCTGCCCACAGTGCAACATCCGGCTGAGAGGACGAAGACGGCAAATCCGCTGGAAGAACTGGCCGATCCCTCTCTGTGCTCTCCGGCTGAGCTGAAGCCTCCTCCTCTACCGCTGTTTCGGGAGCTATGGCTTGAACACCTGCGGAGGGAGAACCAATAAATGATGAAGCTATCTCTTCATGAGTCTCCTGAATAAGGGCTTCATCTTCAGCTACTCTTTCTGATAATGGGGGCGAAAGGTCCCCAGTCTGTAGAGGTGGAGATCCAGTCTCTATAGCCACTGTGGCAGGGACTGCTGATTCGGGCGCAATCGACATTACGGCGGCCGGTATAAAAGCGGAGCTTCTGGCTGGGTCTACTTCGGCTCTGAACTCTGAGGCCCTGACAGGGATGGAAATCTCTCCTGATGATCCCAAGTCCAGTGATGTTAAGTCCGTTGAAGATTGTATTCTCACTGGCACGGGGCGAATAACCTCAGAAATTTCCATGCAAGTTGAAGGTAAAGCAGGGATGATGATCAAATCTGCAGATGAGACATCCATGGAGACTGCGGCCGCATCTGAGCTGGTAGTGACAGAGTCCTGAGGACAAAGCAGAATGATCCTCATCAATGGATGGAATAAAATGAATAGAACAGCAAACAAAAAAGAGAGAAGAAGCTCACCTTTAAAGTGGGGTCTATATCCTCAAGATGAGACAAAAGAGGAGAAAGCGCCGTAGTTGAAGCAACAAATGGAGGGGTTATGTCGACCTCAGTGTCAAGCCCGGCAAACTCCTCTTGCAATTCCTCCTCAGAAGTTAGCATCAACAGTTTAGGAGGCTGAAAGGGCGGGATGCCTTTTGCAAATACAGGCAGGGTTTCTGATTTCTGGATTTCCTCTTCGCTGCCGCTAAAAGTCACTTCCTCCTCATTATCAGGGACGGTCTCGGAGCTGCCCGAGGATATCTCCACTCTAGCTATCTGCTGCGAGGTCGCCTCTAGAGCATGTCGGGATGCAGACCGGGTGATTATGCGTCTGGCCGGAATAGGGCTCTGTTTTGTTTGAGTCCTTTCACTTTCCTGCGGCTGAGACGACTCTCCCACTGCTACCGTAGCCCCAGTCGGCTCCCCGACTGTCACCTCAACAAAAGGGGGAACTCTGAGAGATACAATGAAAAAGAATAACAACAAAAAGTATAAAGAGAAAAGATGAGAAAGCACATTTACCCTCCTCCTCGCCAGCCGGGGTAGGAGAAGGCAGCCTCGTGTCCCTTTCCGCAGGCACTGCAACCTGTTCCGGGGCTCTATCAGATAAAGAGAAGCTCAGTCTCGAAGGACGCCTTAAAAGAACAGTCAAGAAAACATTGAAGATTGCATCTGCAAGATATTTACCGCTGCTCTCGACAGGTTCCTGGGCAGCCTCCCTCTGAGACCTGAACTCGTCAAAAGAGGGGATGTCTGGAAGAGGGGTCCCGGCGTCCGTCGCAACTGGACCTGACTGCTGGACTCGAATAACTTTGGCCCTCTTGGCCTTGACAACTGCAGTTTTCACCGCAGAAGGCTTCCTCTTCTTGCCCGGAGGAAGGGGAGTGGTCGTGGGTGCCGCTACAGGAATTTCAAAGTAAGCAGGCTTTTCAGCCTGAGCAATAATCTTCCTGTAAAGTCCCTGCCGTTTTATGTCCGGTCTATCTGTGCAAGACACAAGAAAGGCAGTCATAGTCGACAGATGCAGAACACAACAATAAAAGAAAGACGCCATGAGCACACAGGAAGGGTCATACCTGCTGGGCCGTCATAGAAGGTGGAAAGCGGCCAATACAGATAAGCCACCTCCTTCGAGCGGGAAGCAGCCTCCTTCACGAGCCAGCACACGTCACCTATGGTCTGGCATTTCTCCGTCAGGGCAGCTAAATCTTGGTGGCCGTGGAAGTCAAGGCAATGAAACAGGCCGAGGTAATCCATGCACCAGCCGTCGACATAATGAAAAGAGATAAAAAGCGGCTTATTCAGAATGTCGGCTATCGGGTTCTCTACTGACAGCCCGTGAACATTCAGCAGCACGAAAAGCCAAGAAGTGTGCTGATAATATGTGCTGGTGCGGTCTTCCCTCCGCACAAATGTCCGATAAGGGTGAAATCTGTCTACCGGGCCCCTCCAGGGGGCTGCTGTCGGGAGAGGCTCCTCCGGGGGAAATGGATATTGCGCCTCCACCTGAATACTCCCTATGTGGCCCAGCTGCCTTAGGTCTTTTGTAAAAGCATCTTCATTTATCTCAGAAAATACCGGAGTGGGTATCTCAGAGCCTTCCTCTTTTAAGGACCGACGCCTGGCAATGTATGTGTCCGCCTCCCTCGGATGCTGTGAATAGAGCCTTTTCATATGAATCTCATCAATCTCAAATACAGGCCCTGATTGCCGCTTTAAGAAAGAGCGCTCGGCCACATCCCAGAAGGCGCCTCTGCCATCCTTATAAAAATTGGTGCGGGTATTCCACCACTTGATGTATTCTGAGGCGACCCGGGGAGTACGATTAGAAATGGTCGGGATCCTGAAAGTTACGCCCTCTCGGCGATGAAAGAAATCCCACCATATCCGACCGTCGCTAGCAATGGAGGACCCATGCTTGGCACGGCTGTCCAAAGGAAATTGAGCAGCTGATGAAGGAATATGCTGATCATAGCCGAAGTTTCTGCTAAAACGGAATGGGTAATAGGGCTCCAAGATGAGCAAGCCTCCCTTCTTGAAGACCAATACACTGGGTCGGATAGCCATAGCCCACCTTACCAGTTCTGGTTCTAATATGGGCCGGGTGGCATTGCCCCCCGAAACCGGATGGACATAAACTTCTACCTCTTTCATTCTGCAGTCCCTCTGAGGGTCTACTAAGGGAGCCGAGCCTGCTGCCAAGCTCCAAAAATGAATGCTACCAGGAGCATCTACATGCACTTTTGTCAACCGGCCCCTGATCTTAAACAACTGCTCTGAGAAAAGGCCGGGTTCGGCGCTAGCAAACTCAATCATACGAGGGAGCAATGTGTCTGACTGCAAAGTTCTCGGGGCCAGCTCGGGGAAAATGCTGCAAACCCAAGCATTGAAGAAATGAAATGGACCTACAGTCCGTAAAGAACGGGGAACCCGATGTCTATGCAAATCTCCCAGCGATTTGTAAACTAAACATAAAGCCGCCGGGCACAGAGATAGTCTCATCCCCCAGGCCATCTGACAAGCCAGATATATAGCCTCCGGTCTGATAATCGTCTCGTCCCCTTGGGGGAGAGCGAAAGTGCACAGCCAGAAGGTCAGATAAGCTGCACAATGAGTAATGGGGTCAACCCCTGCTGGGTTCGGGCCATCTACACCTGCTCAACGCAGTGAAGCCGGCAATGCTGATTTATAACGAGGGGCCCTGATCTGCTTACTGGGAGTCGGTCCCATGGAAGGGAAGTCTGTATACTTCAAGGGACCCCCGAAGAAGTATTGTATCCACTGTCCTACACGGACTCTCAACCTGCTGCTCTTTTCCCGGGGTTGATATCCTTTGGAAGATCCCCTGCTACAGGACAGACAAATGGTCCGATAAGCTTTCATCAAGTACCGATATGCGTAGCCAAAAGAATATCTGCCCTCTCCATCAGAGGCGTCCTTTATGAAGTCGTCTAGACAGACCTCTTCATATGGCTCCCCATCTATAGGCAGGCCTGAAAGCTGCGCAAGACTCCAAAGATCGAGAGAAGTCTCGCCTTCTGCTGTATAGAACGTATTGAACTGTGGGCAGAACACTTCAAGCATGCCGCAACATAATCCCCGAGAGATGGGATAGCGGAACCTGGAGGCAAATACACTATGATATACCCCAGCTCTAATCAGTAAAGGGGCGTATTCCTTCAAGACAAATTTTGTAAACTCCACTGCTCCTACCCTGAAGAGATGGGCGTCTGTCACTTTAGCGTCCCCAAACCAGTCGGCAGCCAGCTGATATTTGAATTGAACGGCCAGACAGTTCAGAATGAACGGCTCGTCCCTGTAACCCCACTTCACAGGAGCTAGAAAAAGTCCAAAGTTGGGCTTCTCCCGATGGACACGACCGGCTGCATGATCCCACCTTGCCGGGGTAAACTCTGGAGCCCGGGTCAGCATCTTCTTCTCCGGCTCTAATTCGGAAATGCCCAGCACGGCATTCCAGTCCCTCTGCTCGCCTGGGAGATATATAGCTCGGGCTCGATAAACAGAACCCTTCATGCTGTCTCTGTCAGCCAGTATTGCCGCTTCCACAGACCGAGCAAGCAGGAAATCCCTCATTCCGCCTATGGTGAAGGTCTGGATAAATGGCAGCAGATGATGATCCTTCGGCAGGTCCGGACGGTAGTCGGCAGCCCTTCTGAAATCAATCCCTTCTGTGGAAGAATAGACTCCAGAAGACGGCACTGTGTCAGTCTCGGAATCAGAGGACTCATCAACAGTGGCGATCTGGTTATAGCCGAAGCTCAGACTATTCACATTCAGCCAGTTGACTGAAGCCCGAGATATGTCCGGCTGAGCCGATGAACTCGCCCCCGCAGTCATGGAAGCCGCAGTAGAAGCACCGGAAGCCATGTCAGCACCTGTGGTCAGGGAAAGATCAGAAGATAAGCATCAGAAGGATGAATGGGCATGTAACAATGAGGCAAACAATTTTCAATAAATTTTGGCAGCATCTCCCCTTGTCCGGGGTCTGCCCAAAAAAAGATAGGGAGTCACCCACCAAGAGGGAGTGATCCCGAACATAAAAGGGGACTTAGTCCCGTATAACGAACCTACCCGAGACTAAATCGGTCGAAAAGGGGGGGGAGATGAAACAAGGCTCTCGGAGCGGGGAAGATCACCATCGCCGCCGAGATGAAGAGAGAGAAGGGATGGTAAGAAATGAGGGTAAAAGCCCTCTCGGGGGGGTTAAAAAGAAAGGGAAGGAGGGGCTTCTCGGTGCGAAGGAAAGCGCGCCGAGAACCCTCCGTCGGCAGGAAGAAGGGAGGCGCGCCGAGAAGGCCGCGCCGAGAAGCCAGCTGAAGACCCCGCGCTGAGAAGGCCCCTTGCCGAAGACGCCCGCGCAGACAACAGTCGCGCCGAGAAGGCCCCTTGCCGAAGACGCCCGCGCCGACAACAGTCGCGCCGAGAGGGTCACGCCGAGAAGTAGCCCAATTCTAGCGCCGAGAAGTCAAAAGGCAGTTGGAAAATTTGGAGATGAAAAAACATGAAAATGAAAGATATATGCACAATATTGTTACAGTAACATGAACAAGTTGAATAACAATGACAGAAAGAAATTGAGGAAGATACCCTCGAATGATGAAGGGCACCTGCAGACCCCGTGCCGCTTATTCTGCGCTTACGCCGCCCGCAGGTGGGGGACATTTGTTGACACCTTGAAAATGAGCAAGGGCAGAAGCAGAATTGAAAAGGAGATTAGACCAACAGTGAAAGATCAATGACGAAGCTCGTCAACCATCTACCCGACTGAAGCCTTTTCCCGGCCAAGCTGAGGTCCGGTGCCATTGCCAGTCAGACTGCGGCGCTGATGAAATAGCAGTCACCTGACTGATGAAACCCCCTAGCACACTTTAACAAGAGCTACACTACGGCCTCGTATGAAGGTCTGCAGATGACACGTCATATCAAGTCAGATATTGATTTGTTGACAGATGAGATGTGAGCAAAGATAAAGATAAAGCCAGAACCAGCAAATGAAGATTGTGAAGATTCCGGCAAGGTCCGAGCCACGGAAGAATTACCACTGAAACCATTACCCGGCTAAAGCCTCCTCGGGCTAAAGCTGATGTCCGATGTTATCGTCATCCGAACGACAGCACTGATGAAATCCCAGTCTGCTGACTGATGAAATCTCAAGATGATCTCAACAAAGTTACGTCACTAATACTGGACCTTCTCCAGTTACGATGAATATCAGTTTAAAGAATTAAGAGAAGCTAAGGAACGTGTGAGGCCTAAAAGCCCTAAATGGGCCGGCCAGATGGGCTTCCGGGAGCGGCGCCGGAAACCTCAACAGGAGGCCACTCGGGGTGCCGGGAGCTGCTGCGAGCAGAGTGCCGCACCGACTTCCACCCGCCGAGAGGGTAAGAGGATCGGGTCGATAAAAACCCACCCCTTCGAAAAATGAAAAAGAGGATAGAGAGACAAAAGCTCAGGAGGTCCTCACCCTCACCACCGCCAGAAGGAAGAAGAGAGCCTCCTCCACTGAAAGAAAGAGAGAAGAGACCAAAGGAGAAAGCAGAGAGAAGGTCCGAAGCTGATTGAAGGTGGGCACCGGGGAGGGAGAGGAGTCAATGCTCCGCCCTCCCCCCCCCCCCATTTCTGTATTGCGTCTTCTTGTAATTTCGATTGATGCTACTTCTTCTTCCTCTGACGTATTCTACGACATCGTAATCGGTTTTCATGCCGCTAGAACAGGACTTAGTCTTTGTTTACAATTTTCTTCTATGTACTCTGTCCCTCTAATGTATGGATGTAATAGTCACGCCTGAATGAATAAACGAATGGAACAGGCCGCGATTGTCGCCTGCTATTGTCTCTGTGGAGGTTTGCCCCTTATTCCCTTCCCCAGTCTGATTATTCGTCTGCGTTTTCTTTCTCGAAGATGCTTTCATGCGCTTGTTCCAGGGCCAGGGACAGGCTATCCCTTGGCCTTTAGAACAAGGCCAAGCCACATGATGATTCACATCTGTGAGATTCCGGAGTTTCTGATGCCCGGTTTGTTTATCGACATCATCAGAGTCGTTTCTGGACCAGAGACAGATATCTCTTGGTTCCCAGGATGACGAATGATAACATCAAGCCATCCTCCTGGAATTCTACATAAGTAATGGTGACAGAGGCTCCTTATGTTCGGGTTTTCTTCCCTAATTCCCCTCAGCTCCTGGCCTTTCTTTTGAAACATAAACCAAAATCAGTTGAAACCCGATGAATCCATACGTTTTGATTCCACAGAGCCCATTCACCTTGGCCTGAACCACCAGGAAACCCCTGATTCATCGACAAATCCGAAAACAGAGTGCCGTAAAACCCTAAATTCATCTCAGCGCCCTGGTCTGTCTCGGCTCCACAAACAGTAAAGCGGATGAACAGCCCTCGGCGCTAGCCTTCTTGCGCCGAGACCCTATCTCCTTAGAGCGCCGGGAGCCTCCCTGTTGTTTTACCTTGCGCCGAAAAGCCACCCCACCTCACTATTTCTCCTCGCGCCGGGAAGCCCACGCCGGGAGCCTCCCTGGCCTTCTCTTCCTCGCGCTGGGAAGCCTGTGTCGGGAGCTTCCCTGCTTGCTCTTCATCACGCCGGGAAGCCCGCGCCGAGAACCCTTGGCCTCCTTGCCATTGGCGCCGGGAACCCATGGCCGTTTGGCCCTTGCGCCGAAAAGCCTCCTTGGCCTCCTCATAGTGGCGCCGAGAACCCTTGCCTCCTTGCCACTGGCGCCAGGAGCCCCCCCCTGGCCTCCTCGCCATTGGCGCCGGGAACCCATGGCCGTTTGGCCCTCGCGCCGAAAACCCTTCTTGCCACGCTGTTTCGCGCCGGGAACCTATATGCACATCCAGGCTGCCCCGAGAGCCTGCTTTGCCACTCAATTGAACCCCCGGCGCCTGGATCAAACCCACCCAGGGATGCCCATGAGTCACCAGACCTGTCCCGGGGATAAATCGAAGGGAGCCAGACTCCCTTATGTTCCATTGATCCGCACCGGATTCTTGAGCACCCCCCTTTTAGCTAAAGTGAGCTCTGCCACTGCATGAGTGTCACCGGCTTCTATAAGGGAAGAGTCAAACATTGCCCCAGGGCATACATATGCAGTGTGGGAGGTTCGCTCCCTCTTTTTCTCAGCTTTCATCTCGGCACTCCGTGGGTGATAGCCTATTCTCCCCTGGGCATAATCCAGATTATGGGGAGATGCTGTCGAAATGTCGACCGATGTTTAACCCCGATAAGCCCCGGGAAGTACACGTCATGCACCTCCCATCCGTCCCAATCCTTCGGGGAATATGAACACTGCGAGGCCTTTGGCCGGATGAGAAACGTGAAGGGGGACATGTCCCCGATGACTGTCCGGACCCTGCCCCGTCGCTGCGCGGATGGTGTCCTATCTCTACCCGGCACGACCTACACAGAGGGGGTTATGTCGATTTAATAACCCTGTTACCTACTTAATTACATTCTTAGAATAACAATATCTTCAATATCACGCACTGTTATTTTTATTTTATTACCGCCCCGAGCGGCCTCCTCCTTTGGCGTTTAATCAAGGGTTGTCCTTCTTAGGAAGGGCGTAATTAACGTCATAGCCTTTATGGTTTGGCGGACTTTTGGTCCCGACTCGGACTTCACAATCGACTGACCAAGTCAGATCGAGCGCACAATGAAATCGTCACACATGTGACTGGCACGCCAATTAACCAAACCAATAAATCAATGAATCAATAAAACATTCCAAAATCTATTATTAAAAAATAAAAATCCCCTCGTCCACACATACCCACGTGAGTCTCTCAAAGGCCAACACAAAGCCATGAACATGCAAACCTAACCCAACTACCTTTGTATGTTCGAACGCATGGTGTAGGATTAGGGTTTTGAGAACCAAAGACAGCAGGCGGCTGCACAAATGGTAGGGGAATCGTCAATACCAGAAAGATTTAAACCTTGCCAATCTCAATCGGAAGTCATTCCGTTATCGAACAATAGAAGTCTCCAGAACCTTGAAAACCTTATAAAACCACCTTCTCGTCGAACCACTATTTCCTTCCTTTCTCCATCATGCTATTTCGATTCGTCCCCCTGCCGTTGCTGCTCATCTTCCCGCTGCCGTTCTTCTTCCCGTGCTATGGACGTGAAGGCCGTTTACTTCTTCCTCTTCATCCTACTACAGACCAAGAGGGCGTGGCCTTCTTTCTCTATAGCAGACAAGTGGAGGCGTGAACGTCTTCATCCTGTCCTTCCTCCTGCAACCAAGGCGACCCATCTTCTTCCTCCTACGGTTTACTCTATTTGAAATAGAGTACCGTAGCAGCATCAACTGTACATCGTCTCGATCTTGTAAAAGGTAGGTGATCTCTCTCTTAAGCCGAACAATGATATCAATTAAGCCTTGCATGTTCGTGTCGATTATACTCAATATAAAGCAATGTATGCATGGTTTACGTTATTTAGTTTCACATACAATATATTAACACATGGGTTAAGAATATTACAATCATGTAACCACACATCTAAAATTTCTGAGAAATATATTTTTGAGATCCTCGCATTTTTCTTTTAATTTTCATATATTTAGATGCATAAAAAGATTTAAAATTGGATAGCGACCATGTTCATGCGGTTAACACCCGTACCATCTATGATGATTTTTACCTTTTTATCCTGATGTAATAAAAGTATGATATTTCAGGGTTAAGATCCTTAGATTTTTCTCTTATTTATCATGTAATTAGTTTCTATAAAATCTTAATAAATAAAAAGTGTCACTGTTCATCTATGAAATGAACAGTAGCATGCATGTTTGATTAAATAGCGTTCATCGCCACCACCGCTATTCATTATATATATATATATAACTTGTAACTATATATTTGAAAATCCATATCTACTAAAATATGTAACATAAAATTATGAAAATTATATATTTGAAATCCTTGAATTTTTCTTCATATATTTTATTTTCAAAAATTTTTATTAAATAATGTGTCCTTTGAAAGGGATGTTCTTCTCTAAACTTATTAAAAATGAAATGACAGTTGTAAATTTTTTATTAATTAAAACATGAGAAATTAACGTCCACCTATATGGACGCTATATTCTGGGAAATAAATTTCATAATTTTGGATAAAATGAAATGAATTAATGAGCGTCTTTTATGATAGACGCCAATTTAAATAGCGTCTTCCAGGAAGGACGCCAATTGTTCCTGATCGCTTGATTTCCCGAATTTGGAATCCCTTAACCGTGGGTTCTTGGCACTCCTATCTCACATCCGTAGATGGAGTCCTGGTTTTGATTCCTATCGATTACCATTAACTCTCCGAGATATTTGAGCTCTCCGCGAGACATTCCGTTCCTTCAGACTAGCGATTTCATCTTAGAGACCTCCGTCAGTCTCCGCTAGCCTTAGATTCCCTCAAGATAGCCAAGCAGGTTGTACCCTAAAAACCCTTTACACCAATTTTCAGTCATGTCCCTCTGAAGAAACATGACAAACTAGCCCTCAATTAATGTTGTTTCTGGCATTTTTGAGAAAATGTCACTTTCTGGAATCTGCGTCCAGCAAAGTGGACGCCATTTATTAATAGCGCCTGAGACAACAGACGCTATTTACTCGTGCCTAATTTTCTTATTTCCAGAATAAGCGCCCATCACAATGGATGCTGATTCTAATTTACGGCTCCTTCAGGGGACGTCATTTACCCAGTTTCACGTATGTCTCAGATTTTATGAGAGATTTATCGACATGTTGTCCCTACATGATCTTTAGTCCCTAAACACTGACTATCATCCACATCGGTTATGACATATTATTCCCTCCGAAAAATTCCTCGTCAATATTTTGAGAACATAACCCTTTGACTTTCTGTTGGCCACTTCTGATTCTGAAATATTTAAGGGCTGTGGGTCCGCAACTATCAATGTCAGGTAGGACGGAAGTCCATTCTGTAAACCATGGTAAAATTCTGGGTGTAGCATTGCACCAAATTCTGTATATCTGGTATATTATGTTATTATGTTATATCTGTTATTTCTGTAAATTCTGTGAATTCTAGAAATTCTGTCATTCTAATATTCTGATGTTTTGTTATTCAGATAATTTAGATATTCGGCTAGATTGATTATTTCTGCTTATTGTTATTGAAACTCTGATATACTCTGGCCAATTTTGTAAAGTTATGTTCATCCGAAGCATCTGTCCTTGTTTTATTCTGATATCTCGTCCTTGGTTCTACAAGGAAATTATTTCCTTTCTCTTGAGCTTATATCTTCCTTTGACTTTGATATTCATCTTTCTTGATAGATTGATCATCATGATTTTAAGTTATATCGTTTCATGCATTGCATCATCACAAGCATGATAAATTGGCTAATCACTTATACTCTGCTGGGGAGAGAGATGTAATTCCTACTGAGCGTTTTGCTCACCAACCTATTTTAACATTTTTCAGGTAATGACGTTGAAGATAACCATTCAGATGGAGAAGGGCAAGAGTGATGAGCACAATGGAATCGAGTCTATGTCTTTTATTTTCTCGAGTTTTGTCCTATCACTTGAGTCTTTTCATTTTCTTAAAGTGTAATAGTGAGTCTTTTTCTTTCAATTATGCAAGTTGAGTCAAGATATGTAAGTCAAATATTAAGTATCAATAAAGATCTTATTTGTCTACATTGTCTGGTCTTGTATTTTTTGTGTCTAAGTTGTTCTGACTATTCACGATTGTATCACTGCCACGTTCCGAACAACAAGTTCCGCTGCTATCTGTCACGCCCCGAACCGATAGCAGCGGGAAGCGATGCTCGGAACGTGGCAGGAGACAAGTCACGATAACAAGAGCGGAAGATAAATAATCACAATAAAATACAAAGAGGCCAGACACACATTTGAGAAAATACGAACTCTTATTAATTTAAAAAGATATATCTGACACCACTTACAATAAAAGCTTCGAAATAGATAACAAAAAGAAGGAACTAAACTAACAAGACTCAAGAAAATAGAAAGGACACAGACTCCAACTCTAGGGTCCAGGTACCACTCGATCACACCGATCCGATTCCCATGCACGTACCAATACTCGCGCACCTGAAAAGGGTTGGAAGTAGGGGTGAGCAAGAAGCTCAGTAGGAATTATACTCTATCATCAGGCAGTGGTTAAAGTGATTAACAAGTAATTACGTTTTTCATGCCATGCTAAATATGTAAAAGACGGTAGCATGCTAGTAAAAGAAGTAATGACGATATAATGTAATAAACAGATCTTGCAAGGTCAAGAAAATCAAGTAAGAACGAATAAGATATCAAATACAAGATTGAACAAGAGTCTACAAGAATTTGTTACAGGAGTTTTCAAGTCAAAAATTATCACAAGATAGAACTCAAGTATAAGCATGAAGATCGATCACTAGTATATTAACCTCTTTGGTCAAACATGTCATGTATGATTGCAAATACAATGGTTTCCAACAGGAAATAGCAAGAGTTGGCCAAGCAAGCAAGTAGGGCAAGCGTCTCTTATACGCTCAGCGGGATTCAAGTACGTTACTTATCAAAACCTTGGGGGTGACGTCATTGTAATTCAAGTACCCAAGTAACTGGTAATAAGTAACAAGAGTTTATTCTAGACATAACAAGCATGTCCTGCACTTCGGGTGTATGCCTCACCCTGTCATTAACATCCCATGGGCTCACTAACTTTCGGGCGCTCTCCCCAGGACCAGACCGGGCCCTTATGGTGCGTTGGCATAAAAATGGATCCAAGATCCAAACGTCTAGATAGTCAAGTAAATGGCCAAATAATCGGGAGAAATTACTGTCATAAGCTCAAGATTAAAGGACTAATCTTGTCCTTGGATTCAAGAGTTCAAAACACGATAAAACTCACATACCGAGGGTTATACGGCCACACCGGCCGTACTCCCAAGAGTCACGAACCACGAGTCACGAGGCCAACAATAGCGATTGACAATATGCCGCTAGCTCTAAGTACGAACTGACTGACAGAATTAAGAAAAACCAACAAAGCCTTTACACGCCTAATTTTACATGCTTAATTAGGTATAAGGTTTTTCATTCACAGGATGAATATGGATCAAGATAGACAAAGAATCAAGCTCAAAGGATAACATGCATTTAAAGAAATTTACTTGTATGTTTACCACTTCTCATGTGCGTTTCTTATCAATTAACAGTTTAAGATGCTTATTAACTCCATTTAACATGCTAACTAACCATTAAGATACCAATTAACAATCTAGAATTACATTAAATCATTTTCCATAAACACATATGTTGCTGATTTCAGAAATATAAAATCTACTTTCTAACAGCAAATTTTGATGCTAATCTAACCATCAAAAATACTAGTTATCAACTTAAGATACTAAATAGCAATTTAAATCACTAAGTAACATTAAAAACACGTAATTAACTACACATTAAATCACTTTCTATGAAAAGTATATTTCTGGAACAGAAATATAAATCTATTGTCTTAACAGCATCAAGATACTAATTTATCTATTAAACACACTAATTATCAAGTTAAGATACTAATTAGTAACTAAGATACTAATTTACACTTAAAAACACTAATTATCTATACATGAAGTTATTTCCTGTGAAAAATATATTTCTGGAACATAAATATAAATCTATTGTTTTGACAGTAATTAAGATATTAATTTTAGCACTTGAAAATACTAATTTGCAATTTAAGTACCAATTAGCAATTAAAATGTGATTAAGATACTAATTAATAATCAAAAATACTAATTTGTAATTAATAAGATCATTTTCTGTGAAAACATGTTTCTGAGACAGAAAGATAAATTTACTGGCTAAGTATGAAATTAAGATACTAATTTAGCGCTTAAATATACTAATTATCACTTTAAGAACTAATTAACAAGTAAGATGCTAAATAATAATTAAAATCACTTTTAAATCATTTTATATGATAAATAGATTTCTGAGACAGAAATATAGATATATTATCAAATCATGCTTTTACTAAGTCGATTGGGGCGTCGAACGGTGAAACCGGGCGCGAAAACCGGCTCTGGAGGTTAAACGGTCGCACAAGGGCCGTTTTAGGGCTCCAGAGTGTTGGGCGGTTAGGGGGCAACCGTCCAAACCTAATGACATGAAAAAGGATACATTAGAATCAATACTAAGTCATTTACTGGGTAGATAAACGGTTCTGGGTGGACCGTATAACTTCTGGACTTAACAGGGGCTGAACGGGGGTCATTGGGCATGCCAGGAGGTTGGGCGGCTCCCTGAGGGCCGCCCATGTACTTGGGCGGTTCCCTGAGGGCCGCCCATCTGCTTGGGCGGTCTGGGATGGGCCGCCCATCCCAGGGATGTGCGGCCATGGGAAGGGCCGCCCATCCAGTTGTGCGGCCCAGTAAGTGGCCGCACAAGTTATGTGGTCCGTTTCGGACCGTTTATCCTGCTGGGATGGATATGTGGTCAGTTTCTGACCGTTTAACTAGGGTAAGTGGTTGATTAGGAACCGTTTAACTCCTGTCTAAGCCAGGGCCGGGTGTGGGCTGGAGTTGGACGGTCTATCGTAAGACCGCCCATCTCTGGGTCGTCTCCGGTCATCCCTGCCGCGTTCGGTGAACGCCGAGAACTAGGGTTTGGATAGGGTTACACTAAAATGATCATAACTAATGCAATTAGACTCCAAATAAGGAGATTTTGGTATCAATGGAAAGCTAATACAAAACTCTACCTATCTACAAGGTCAATTGCATGATCAATTGCTGGAATTGAGATTTATTAAGTCAGGAACACATGAAACCCTAATTCTGACATGCTGTGACTAAAACGTTAAATTCTCTCTACATACAGAATGGAATTTGGGGCTTTTGCTACCAAAATGACGAGCATGAAATTCTACATAAGATGCATAGCTTAAAAGTTGATTTACAACATGAATTGATCACGTAATTTAAGAAAGAACAACTAAAACCCTAGTTTAGCCTTAACTTAACATGTCTAACTTAAACAATTAAAATCTCATGAAATACTAAATGAATGATGGGGCTTTTGGTATCAAAAGAAAGAGAAATTCATGCTGAAGAGCTTGATATATTATTTAGGGTTTGAGCCCGAGAGAACCTACCTCACTTTGATGAAGAACAAAAGATAGATGAAGAATAAGGAACTTGGACACCCCTGCACTCCTCGCAGGATATCGCCCAGCTCCGAAAACTTCAGCACCAATGGTGGGTATCAAAAGAAAATAGACCCAGAGAGCTTTCTTTTAATAGCTCATGGGCCTTCTGAGGTGGTCGAGAGAGGGAGATCTCGGCGCTTGAAGTGGCATCTTGGAAACGGCGCCGAAAAGAGAGACCAAGTCTAATTTGTCTAGCCGCCTCAATTAGGGTTAGGGTTTCGACCGATTATGAGAGGGCTTTTGAAGATTAAATCAAGACCTTTAATTTGACACCAATTTCAGATCAAATGGTTGAGAAATGAGCTCAAATTTTGAGTTTTAAAATGGGGTTAGGTAAAGGTTGAAAAGTTTGAATTTTCTACTTAAATCTCTAAATAGATCTTACCACGGATTTTCACAGGGTTAATAATAGAAGACAAGTTTGTTACATACACTTCCAGAAATCAAATTACCATTTTTGTGAATTTTTATCAAGTAGAAATATTTTCGATGGTACTATTCACATGAATAAAATATTAATTAATTATACTCAATTAAATGGTAAATAGATCTAAATACAGATTTTTACTAATAAAACTCAAGAAGATAAAGTTGTTCTATAAATCATGATCTACCAATTTTGTATTTTTCTAGATTTTTATGAAAATATCAAAATTACACTAATAATACTATTTACGGAAGGTACTATTCACGAAGGCACTATTCACTAACCACTATTCACTAAAGAATTAGATATTAATTTATGAATTTTATTATCTAAACTAAAACTTCATTTATTTCAACTAAATTACATATTTTAAAAACCGGGGTATTACACTATCGGTTCGGGGCGTGACAGTTTGTGGTATCAGAGCCTAGGTGTATTAAACCCTAGGTCTTGACTATAGGTTGCTATAAGTTCTAAGTTCAATCCTATTATTTCCCTGTAAGATTGGGTAGAACCTTGGGTTAAGTGCTAAAAACAGTTATAACATCGACTTATAAGAAAAAAATGGCTTAGCAACATTTATGAGAATAAATTGATAAATATTATATAGTTTGCCTTGTATTTTGTAGAGCTAGATTGCTATCAATGGCTGCTGAATGCGCACAATGGCAGGAGATGCAAAGGACAGCTCAGGGTTTGACCCAAGCTCTACAATGGGTAGCCGAGGGTGGAGTAAATCGTGGAGTTGGAGAGTTGCACCGCCAGTTTCTGAGCCTCAATCCCCCTAGGTTTAGTGGGACCCATGACCCTCATGTAGCGGAAGATTGGACAAAAGAGATGGAAAGAATCTTCTAAGTAATGCAATGCTCGGATCAAGATAAGGTCATTTTGGCAACGTTCCAACTAGAGAAGGATGCAAGGGTTTGGTGGGAGTCCGTGGAAGCGACCTTGCCAAATGATCAAATGGCATGGGTAGAGTTCTTAGAACACTTCAATGAGAAGTATTTCTCAGAGAAAGTTAGGGAGAGAAAGGCGGGAGAATCTGCCTCCCTTAAACAAAGGAGTACGTCCGTGGCAGAATATGAAGCCCAATTTTCTAGATTATCCAGTTATGCACCTCACTTAATATTGACTGACAAAATGAAGGCCAAGCGATTTTTAAATGGATTAAGATTGCAATACATACCCTAGTTGGCACCGATGGATATTCAATCATATGGCAAGATGGTTAAGAGAACTCAATTATTGGAAGATGCTATGGAATTATCCGACAAAGTTAAGGCGAGAATGGAGAAGAAGAAAGTAGGTAATGGCAACAAGAGGCCTAATGAGGGAAATGACGTTCCGAACGGCAAGAAGCCTAAGGAAGCGAAGTGTAAATATTGCGAAAATGAGGGTCACAAATCCGAGAAGTGTCGCTGGAAGAACGGAGCTTGCCTTCGCTGTGGAAGCCAGGAGCATAAGGTAGCTGACTGCCCCCTTCCCAAAGATCAACCTCAGCAGACAAAGGACCATGACGAAGCGCGGCATCGAGTACAATTACAAGCAATAAGACAAATCGAACCTGCTGACGATGAAGTAACTAGAGGTACCCCTTTAACTTTGGCCTAGTTCCTTGGGTTGTTTTAGTAGCATGCCTAGATGATTTTATCTTATGAATGGAAACTAGAATTAGGTACCCCACTGATATGGATTGGAGATGAATTTCGTTTGAATTTAAAGACCAAATTCCTTTAAGTGGGGAAGGATGTAGCACCCCGGATAAAAAAAAAGAATAAATATATTCTAAATAAATTAAAGTTACACAAAAAAGGCCAAATAGAAACTATGGGTCATAATAAATTGATTATCTTTTCCCGTTAAAACAAAAAAATAAATGAAACCCAAACAATATAACTCACATATACACTTAATGGGCCTAAAACATATATTAAATATTTTATTCTTTTATTAATACAATTTTATATATAAAGACCATCAAAATTATCCAACCCAACACCACTGCAGCCTAAACCGAACCCCCAATGTGCATGCACACCCATTTGAACCCAAAGCCCACTAGCTAATTATAAAGTCTTGGCCAAATTACAATACAATAATGCAAGGTGGGCTTTTACTAAAACCTAACTGGCATAAGATAAATAGCCCAAAAGCCATTCTGTTAACCTCATAACAAGGCCCAACTACATACCCATGTGAGTCTCTCAAAGGCCAACACAAAGCCATGCACATGCAAACCCAACCCAACTGCCTTTGTATGTTCGAACGCATGGTGTAGTATTAGGGTTTCGAGAACCAAAGACAGCAGGCGGCTGCACAAATGGTAGGGGAATTGTCAATACCGGAAAGATTTAAACCTTTCCAATCTCAATCGGAAGCCCTTCCGTTATCGAACAATAGAAGCCTCCAGAACCTTGAAAACCTTATAAAACCACCTCCCCGTCGAACCACCATTTCCTTCCTTTCTCCATCGTGCTATTTTGATTCGTCACCCTGCCGTTGCTGCTCGTCTTCCCGCTGCCGTTCTTCTTCCCGTGCTGTGGACGTGAAGGCCGTTTACTTCTTCCCCTTCATCCTACTGCAGACTAAGAGGGTGTGGCCTTCTTCCTCTACAACCTGCAGACAAGTGGAGGCGTGAACGTCTTCATCTTGTCCTTCCTCCTGCAACCAAGGCGACCCATCTTCTTCCTCCTGCGGTTTACTCTGTTTGAAATAGAGTACCGTAGCATCATCAATTGTTCATCGTCACGATCTTGTAAAAGGTAGGTGATCTCTCTCTTAAGCTGAACAATGATATCAATTAAGCCTTGCATGTTCGTGTCGGTTATACTCAATATAAAGCAATGCATGCATGGTTTACGTTGTTTAGTTTCACATACAATATATTAACACATGGGTTAAGAATATTACAATCATGTAACCACACATCTAAAATTTCTGAGAAATATATTTTTGAGATCCTCGTATTTTTCTTTAAATTTTCATATATTTAGATGCATAAAAAGATTTAAAATTGGATAGCGACCCTGTTCATGCGGTTAACACCCGTACCATCTTTGACGATTTTTACCTTTTTTATCCTGATGCAATAAAATTGTGATATTTCAGGGTTAAGATTCTTAGATTTTTCTCTTCTTTATTATGTAGTTAGTTTCTATAAAATCTTAATAAATAAAAAGTGTCACTATTCAACCATGAAATGAACAGTAACATGCATGTTTGATTAAATAGCGTTCACCGCGACCACCGCTATTCATTTAATATATATATACAGCTTGTAACTATATCTTTGAAAGTCCATATCTACTAAAATATGTAACAGAAATTATGAAAATTATATATTTGGAATCCTTGAATTTTTCTTCTAATTATCATATATTTTATTTTCAAAAATTTTTATTAAATAATGTGTCCTTTGAAAGGGATGTTCTTCTCTAAACTTATTAAAAATGAAATGACAGTTGTAAATTTTTTATTAATTAAAACATGAGAAATTAACGTCCACCTATATGGACGCTATATTCTGGGAAATAAATTTCATAATTTTGGATAAAATGAAATGAATTAATGAGCGTCTTTTATGATAGACGCCAATTTAAATAGCGTCTTCCAGGAAGGACGCCAATTGTTCCTGATCGCTTGATTTCCCGAATTTGGAATCCCTTAACCGTGGGTTCTTGGCACTCCTATCTCACATCCGTAGATGGAGTCCTGGTTTTGATTCCTATCGATTACCATTAACTCTCCAAGATGTTTGAGCTCTCTGCGGGACATTCCGTTCCTTCGGACTAACGACTTCTTCTTAGAGACCTCCGTCAGTCTCCGCTAGCCTTGGATTCCCTCAAGGCATCCGAGCAGGTTGTACCCTAAAAATCCTTTACACCAATTTTCAGTCATGTCCCTCTGAAGAAACATGACAAACTAGCCCTCAATTAATGCTGTTTCTGGCGTTTTTGAGAAAATGTCACTTTCTGGAATCTGCGTCTAGCAAAGTGGACGCCATTTATTAATAGCGCCTGAGACAACGGACGCTATTTACTCGTGCCTAATTTTCTTATTTCCAGAATAAGCGCCCATCACTATAGACGCTGATTCTAATCTGAGGCTCCTTCAGGGGACACCATTTACCCGGTTTCACGTATGTCTCGGATTTTATGAGAGATTTATCGACATGTTGTCCCTACATGATCTTTAGTCCCTAAACTCTGACTATCATTCACATCGGTTATGACATATTATTCCCTCTCGAAATTCCTCGTCAATATTTTGATAACATAACCCTTTGACTTTCTGTTGGCCACTTCTGATTCTGAATTATTTAAGGGTTGTGGGTCTGCAACTATCAATGTCAGGTAGGACGGAAGTCCATTCTGTAAACCATGGTAAAATTCTAGGTGTGACATTGCACCAAATTCTGTATATCTGTTATATTCTGTTATTCTGTTATATCTGTTATTTCTGCAAATTCTATGAATTCTAGAAATTCTATCATTCTAATATTCTGATGTTTTGTTATTCTGATAATTTAGATATTCGGCTAGATTGATTATTTCTGCTTATTGTTATTGAAATTCTGATATACTCTGGCCAATTTTGTAAAGTTATGTTCATCCGAAGCATCTGTCCTTGTTTTATTCTGATATCTCATCCTTGGTTCTGCAAGAAAATTATTTCCTTTCTCTTGAGGTTATATCTTCTTTTGACTTTGATATTCATCTTTCCTGATAGATTGATCATCATGATTTTAAGTTATATCATTTCATGCATTGCATCATCACAAGCATGATAAATTGGCTAATCACTTATACTCTGCTGGGGAGAGAGATGTAATTCCTACTGAGCGTTTTGCTCACCAACCTATTTCAACATTTTTTAGGTAATGACGTCGAAGATAACCATTCAGATGGGGAAGGGCAAGAGTGATGAGCACAATGGAATCGAGTCTGTGTCTTTTATTTTCTCGAGTCTTGTCATGTCACTTGAGTCTTTTCATTTTCTTATAGTGTAATAGTGAGTCCTTTTCTCTCAATTATGCAAGTTGAGTCAAGATATGTAATTCAAATATTGAGTATCAATAAAGATCTTATTTGTCTACATTGTCTGGTCTTGTAATTTTTGTGTCTAAGTTGTTCTGACTATTCACGACTGTATCACTGCCACGTTCTGAACAACACGTTCCGCTGCTATCGGTTCGGGGCGTGACAACTCCGCCCACAAACAATAATATTCCAAGTTCGACGAAATAAAAGGATATACAATGACCTCCCAAAATATTAATCTATGCTCAGATAAAAGGATGGAAATGAGAGATTAAAGATTCTCCCTCAAATCTACAGTGAAGCCCATCCATAGGAGTGGTAGGGTGTGCTGGAGAGTTTTATCCGCGGAGTGGAAGCCGGCTAAAACCATAGGAGATGCCCAAGGAAGATGGTTTAGCGACTACGACCAGAACTGGATCAGATCTACAGATATAGGATCGTTGATGGCGTTCTCCTCTTCTTCCTCTTCCTCCTCCAAGTGAATGCGTCGCCCCTTTCTCCTTTCCCTGCAATAGGATAGATAATGTTAAGCCCCAAGGGTGTTGTCGTCGAAGCAGATTGTAGGTTACATATACCAGCAAGAAGCAGCAACAAAAGACTAGAAAGCCCATGCTTAAAGGTTTTCGAAACAGCACTCATTTGATGGGAGAAACCCTAAGGGCGATAGGGTAAAAAGCCCAAGCAAAATGGACATGAAAATGGGCATTTTGCAAACAAACCGGCAAACCCGATATAGGTCGCCCGGGACAAGTGTCGACTCACAGAGTCGACTCTTGTTTACGGGTGTTCTAGCAGAAAATAAAAGAATAGAACACAGGTTCAAAGAGTCAACTCTTTTCAGCAAGAGTTCTGTCTGTGTGAACAAAACCCAGCCCAGCCAGTAGTGTCAACTCATAGAGTCGACACTTATTGGCAACAGTACTGTCTGCATCAAAAATAGCCCCTTGAGCATCAAAAATAGCCCCTTGCAGTGTAAAAATAGAAAATGGCCATAACAGTCCAATGTAATCTGAAACCACATCAACGGGACTTCAACCCAATATTAGAAAATGATTTTTCCAAGTGAAAAACATGTATTTTGGGGAGATAAAAGCTTCAATTAAAATTAGGTTCATTTGAGAGAATGGAGAACGATATAAGCACACTGCAACCCCAAGACTACCATGAAGAACATATATAAAGACACATGCAAACCCAATACATGAAGAGAGTTTCAACACCTATCTACTCAACATGAAATGGATTCAAACATGAATTCTTACCATTGATCCAATGCATTTGAGGGAACTAACTTCATGACATTTCTTCACATGAGATTTCTTTATCAACCTGCAATCAATTGTACTGAATTGCACTTATGTGCAGGGGATTCACAAATGTCAAGACCATATACTCCATAAAATCACATGACATGTTTGATTTAATCAAGCCACACATAAGTTCCATGATCAGACCAAAACTAACATGAACAGCCAGGAACTTCCAAGTTCAGTCCAATGAAAACTGAACCCATTCTACATACAGATAGTGAGACATGAAATACAACCACCTATAAAGATGATAGAAGAACTTTCAGTTCATTCAGCGCACAAGCTTTAAATACATAATAGGTTCATGCATGGAATCCCATTTTCAAAATACCAGCAGCTTATTTCAAGCAAATCTTGACTACCTTGGTATGAATTCACATACGAACTGTAAATGCAATCCAAGGTATACTAAACTCGCACAGTCCATTGACAACATAGTTCAAAGACCAAGGATGTGAAGACATTAATATGACCACACCAAAGTTTTGTCATGAGACACTCAACCTATATTTGGAACAGTCATGTTTTATCCATAAACAAAATGACTCCCACATGACAAGCTCATTCTTAAAACACATCAACCAAACCACTCATGAATTCAAAGTTCAGTTGAGAAGTTTCATGATTAGTCCAAAAACAATTTAACCCAATACACTCCAATGCATACCAATAATATGCATGAAAGCCTAGTCATGATTTCACCAATGAAAAGCGTCATGTATGAAGTGCATTAAGAGAGACCCATCGTGAGGTCTATGCACATGAGCAAATGAACGCATTTCAAACCTACAAAATAAGATAACAACAGTGAGCTCCAAAATGATCAATGAGCATTTTAACAATGCTTGCACACAATATATTGTTATCATCAAAATCATCACCAAGGACAAAGAGGGAGCGAAGCGAACCCAACACCCATTCCTGTTCCTCTCCCTTCCTACGCGCACACGCCCTCTCCACTGCATGCATGGCACGCATGCACACTCTCCCCCGTTGCGTCTCCCCTCGTCCGTGCCTCTCTCTTTCTCTGCCTTCACCCCGTTCCCATCTCTCACCCCCGTCACACCGGCGTCTACCCTGCGCTCCCTCTCTCCTACACACCCTCACCATTCACGGCGTCGACTCCTCCATGCTCCCACCGGCCGCCGCATTGACTCCTTCCCACTCTTGTCCCCTTATCCCTCCGTCTCACTATCTTCTTCTCACCCAGACATACACCACTCACACACACCATCTGTTCTCTGCGTTCCCCTCTCGCCTCTACTGCATACACACATGCAGATAACCTCTCACCGGCCTCCGTTTCTCAATCGTCTCCACTCCCCCTCCGTCCCTTACTCTCTCTCTCTCTCCCTCTCTCTAACTCTTACACCCCCGCTCTCTCTCTTTCTCTATACAACTCACATAGTTTTCAATTTTCTTCTTTTATTTACGTGGATTTAAAATCCCTCCTCCCTCTCTCTCTCTACATCTCTCCTTATTTCTCTCTCTTACCTCTCTGCCTCTCTCTAAAGAATCCCTTCCTCACGGCGATGTCTTCTCCAAGGTTGGGCAGCTCTCCAAGGTCCAAGGGCGTGGGCGACGACGTTTCTCGACGGCTATTTCTTTACATTATTTCTTTATGTTTAGTTTAGTTAGAGTTTAGTTGGGGTTGTAATTTTCTACTTTCTATCGTCTTGTAAACGTTTATTTTGTTTAACAATAAAATTAGTTTAGTGTTATTCTTTCTCTCCTGTATTTTCTTCTTTCCTCTCTCTATATTTCTCAATATAAACCCTCTAAATTTGTTTAGGTAGATTTACTTGTACGTAATTTTAATTTCCAACAAAAATAATTCATCATTCTACAATTTTTCTTTTCAAAATATAAAATTTTTAATCTTAAAATCTAAACCTCTCCGTGGATTCGACTCAGACTTGCCATGAAACTACGATTTTATTTCTTTGCGAGTTCGATAATTCAAGTTTGACGGCCATTGTGTTTAACGATGCACATTTTGGTACGAGCAGTAGATTGAGAAGACCCAGTCTACCGTCCCAAGCAGCGTACTGCTGTCGACAAAAATTGTCGAGGTCAACCTCCAGGGCTGGGTGCCCGTATTGAAAGCTGAAGTTTGGGTGACCCCTGTGCTATCGTCTACTCGGGTCAAGAGGAGTATTATCGACGCTCGAGGTGACATCCTCGTACTGAGAGCCAACGTTGCAGGAGATACTAGGATGTCGAAGACTCGAGGTTGTAAACTCGTATTGAGTGTTGGCATTGTTGAGACTTGGGGTTGAAGGCCCATGCTGAGTATTGTGGTTGCCATTTCTCGAGGCGAAGAGCCTGTACTGGGGGTTGGCACTACTTGATCATTGGGGAGTAAACCCCGTTGTGGAGCTGGGAGGTCAGAAACCCAAGGCAGAAAACCCATGTTGGGCACCGATCCTGCTGGGACCCAGGGTTGTGAGCCCGGGCTGAGTGCTGAGGAGCCTGGGACCCAGGGCCGGGAGCCCATGTTGGGTATGGGCCTGACTTGGGGTTGGAAGCCCGAGAGAGATGCTGAGAAGCCTGGGACTCGCGGTTGGGATCTCGTGTTGCATGCAATCTTGGCTGGGACTTGGGGTTGGGAGCCCGAGCAAGATGCTTAGAAGCCTAGGACTCAGGGCTGGGATCCCGCGTTGAGTGTAGTCTTGGCTGGGACTCGGGGTTGGGAGCCTGAGCGAGGTGCTCAGAAGGCAGTCGAAGTCCGGGGCGTGATGCCCCTACTGGAGGTCGGCTGGTGCTGGACCTAGGAGCTGATGCTTGTCTAGGCAAGGGATGATTTGAGACCCCTACGGGGGCTAGAAGTAGAGACCTCAAGCCTGGTACTGGTGCGGGTCGCTGGTGCTGGGAAGGCACGTGACAAGCCGACCGCACGAACAAAAAAATGAATCGGGGTCGACTATGGGATAGCCACAGGAATCACGCCCAGGAAGCAGGGCGACCCGATGATAGGGGCGAAGTCATCGAAAGCGATCAGTGTCGCCAAGTAGCCTACCCATGCATGGGTGGCGAAAAAGATGGGGCCATATGTCACGGCCGCCATAGCTACTGTGCTACTGGTTGCTGGTGAGTGAGATGGTCAAAAGGACGGTTGCTAGGCACGAACCGGCTGCTTGAGCACGAGCTAGAAGCTACAGGGGGGTATCCCTCCAATTCCTCTCCTGCAAGGATAGGAAAAGGACACCATGGCTTCAGGGCTGGCACATGCTCCTCTTTAACAGAAAGAAGAAAGGCAGGAGACGACCCACTAGGCGTTCCAACTTTGTTTCACGCTTGCAAAAATCGCTAGGTGTTTTCCGCGGTAGTGACACACACTCGCCTGATGAGGAAGGTCGAGATGGGTCGATTTGGCACGTAGGGATTCCAGGAGTATTGATGGGGATATATAGAGAATGACATAAACGCACAGGGAATAGTGTGATTAATCAACCTAGATGATCGGAACAGGGATGACTATATGGAATGCGGGCATGCCAGTCGATTTCTCGACGATCACCTGCGGAATCAAGTTTTGACTGGGGAAGTGCCACAAGGGCACGGCACGTGGGCACGGGGTATTGGGCAACACGTGGAGAGAAGGAGGTTCTGCAAGTATGAGTGAAGGTAATTTTGGGGATTCATGTACATGACGTCTTTCCCTACCGACAGCAAGAAGTCAATTTTTTTTTTTTACATCAGATTGAATCTGAACACCTTTGTTCTTTGCTGAAGGAGGACTGGGATGTCTTTGAAGCCATTGGTAGAAGATAAAATATGCACTGCAGCAATAGGGCAACCGTCGCACTCAACTAGCAGGGTTGACCTAGTTGGGCTCTGGAGGACTGGTTGCATGTGGAACAGTGTGAGGGCAATGAGAGAACACGGGTGCAGGTGCACTTAAAAGATTGATTTTTTGGCTATTCTTTCCTTATAGATGCCATAAAGGCTTTACAAGTAGGCACTGAAGGCCTGAGTACATCTGGTGCAAGCTACGGGACAATTATGACATATGTGTCGGCCCCCGGGTCAATGCATCATAAAGCGGATGTCTGCGCATTTCTACAAAGGATCTCCACGAGGAGCTACAGCAATGGTAGAGCTGCTGAAGGGGGCTGGACTGGATGGTAGGGGCTGACACTGACTAGCGCATGAGGGAGGCCGGACGCTGCTAGAGGTGAGTAGTCAGGTACTGGCCCCAAAGGGTGAGTGTCAGCATGCCGGGAAGTTAGATCCAGTCCCGAGAATGTTACTTCTGGGCCAGGGTCAGGCTAACTCGGGTCAGTGGTCGGGACCGTCAGTGGCCGGCTCGGTGAGAGCGACAAGCATGTAGTCCCATGGCAGGAGCAAGTCTGACATGGTGGCATCTACGTCATTATGATAACGCACCATACGTGGGCAAACCCGAAGTGCGAGTGTTGTCGTCGTCATCATAACGCCCCATACGCGAGTGGAAAGACTTGGGTGAAACGGCTAGACGCCATATGAGGGGTGGTCGTTCGACATACCCTCGACGTGTGCTAAGCCGAACAACAAGTCAACCAAGGTGCCTTGCTCCTCGTGCTTGCTGGAGTACTAGAGGCCTCACACGCTTGAGCCTGCATCTATGTGTTCTTCCGTGTCTCTATCTGTATATATCTTGCCCATTGAGCTTCTAAGGGGGATTTTATTGGGAATTTGAAGCTTTGAGGGGGGGGGGGGTTTACCCAAGTTGGAATGGAGGGGGTGCCCTAGTCGGAGTAAATCCCCCTTTTGATTGATAGACAAGTTTTTTTTTTGGTTGTGAGAGGGGGAGGGGGGTTAACGTGGTCCAAACTGGGCGGGCGGTCTGGACCTCGTAAACCCCCCCCCCCTCAGGGGGTTTACGCGGGCCAGACTGGGGTGGCCAGTCTGGCCCGCGAAAGCCCCCTCCTAGGGGGGGTTAATGCGGGGCTGAGTCAGGGTTTTTTTAAGGTTTTTTTTTAAGTCGGGTTTACGCGGTCCAGACTAGGGGGCCAGTCTGGACCACGTAAACCCCCCTCCAAGTGGTTTAACGCGGGGCTAGTCTGGGTTTTTTTTCGTTAAAGAAAAACTTTTTTTAGGAAAGGGGGGGAGTTTACGCGGACCAGACTTGAAGGGTCTAGTCTGGTCTGCGTAAACACCCCCCCGGGGGGGTTAACGCAGGCTGGAGAGGTTGTATTTTGAGAGGGCTATAAAATCCCCATTTTTTCTTCCTTTTGCGCCCACTTTGACCCGGTGTGAATGCAAGAGGGAAGGATACAGACTGGTGGCTGGTTGTGTATACATAGAACGAGGAGGTTGACCGGCCCTTTTCCACGAAATCTCGAGACTCCTTCTTCTTGAACCCTCCTGAGGTAGTACATGGACTGATTCTGAGCAAGACTGGGACAAGGATGACCTTGCACTGGGACGAGGGAAGCTAGGTGGTGCCCCCCCCAAGGGAGTTTGCCCCCACCTAGGCACGGCCGCGCCCGGGGTGAGCTGCCGTCGTGAGGGGTGCCCTCGAGGGTCTCCATCCATCATTTGTCGATGCCCTTTGATGGGATTGGGTCCCCAAGACGATGGTATTGACCCGTGGGGGCCAGATGTATAGTGTCATTGTTGCCGCTCGCAATGTGTTAGCGGAAATTCCCAATACATATCGGGTTGTCGATCGGCTTGGCTAGCTAGTTCATCGGGCTTAGATCTAGCCTCGAGGTGGGGATAGTAGCTTGTAGGGATTGAGAGAAGGCGTCTTGGGCTTGAGGGCCCGGCCTTGGCGATACATGCCGCGTTGCATGGTGGGTTGACGAGCAACTCCGGGTTGGCCCTGTGGCTGAAAGTTAATGGCTCGTTGTTGTGTGTCTGAGGGTCGGGGGTGGCCCCAACTTGCTGGAGGGTTGCCATGTGATGTGGCTAGTGCGTCTAAGTCGTGGGTTGGTACCGGCTTGTTGTAGAATGGCTAGAAAATATGTGCCCACGAGGTGCTCGGGAAAATTCCTGACATGCGACCACGGGCCGTACAAGTGTGCTAAGGGCTCCCGAAGCCCAAGGTTGGCTGGGGGAGATGCTCCTTTGGCTTTAAAAGGCTGCAGAGAGGTGTTTTGAGAGTAATGTTAGGGTGCTAGGCCCGATACAGAGGGGGGTGAATGTATCCTTCTATGAATAATGGCCAAATAAAAACTCAGATGCTAGGCAAAATCCGAAATTAAGCTAATTCGATTAAGCAAAATAACAAGCAGGTGGAGCGAGCCTATCCAAGCATCTAGCGGAAGCAAATCAAGTAATCAAACCACTGCTCAATAGATTTTTAGGTGGTTCGGTCCTCCAGACCTACATCCACCCCTCACTCCCAACCGGAGTGAGGCTTCACTAGCAAACGCTAGAACCAAGCAGACTCAGTCTGCAAACAGTCGCTGCCACACAGCTTGACCAGGGGAACAGCCTCCCCTCTTCCTCCCAACCGGAGGGACACCCAAATGACTCCCAGCCACTTGGAAACTAGAGGTCGCAGACCTCTCTTCCTCCAGACCAGGAGGGACCCGACCTCAGTCCAGAGGATCGGAAGTGCAAAGCTAACCAAATGAAGAAGGAAAAATAAGAAAGGAAAAAATACACAGCGATCAGAAAGCTGTAAAGAAAGAAAACACAGATGTGGCTCGCATGGAGCTGACTGGCCTGGATTTGATCCACGGTCCAGTAGACAGATCTTCAGGTAAGCTTCTCTTCCTCTTCTCTTCTCTCTCACTTTCTTTTTCTCTTAACCCTCACGAGCTCTCTAACTTTCTCTTTCTCTTCTTCTCCTTCTGCTCTTCTTCTCTTTCTTTTCTTCTTCTTTCGCAGGCTCTCTCTGTCTCTTCTCTTCTCTGTAATCTACTACAGCTCTTTTCTTCTTTTGCTCTTTCACTCTCTCGATCTCTGCTCCTCTATTCTCTTCGGCTCACTCTCTCTCTTTTTCTTCTCTGGATCGAATACTCTCTGCTGCTCTCAGACTGGATGTATAGACTTTGCTCTTTTTCTTTCGATCAGTCTTCTTTAGTGGAAGAAGGCTCGTATATATAGCAGCAGCAGCAGCAGCAGCCCTTGGGCGCGTGGCTTCCACGTTTTCCCGCCCAAGGAATTCGCCAGATCCGAGGCAGCTTCATCCACGTGTCAGCATCTGCATACCTCGTCCTCCTGGGATCACGAGCCAGGTCATCAATCTCGGTAAGAATCCCTGTCAAACAGAGCATCGGATAAGTCATCAGTTTAAGTCTAAACACCCTATACAGACTCTGTGAATGCAAAGCATTGTATAGACTTATAGAAATCAATATAGCAAGTGTGTACAGAGTGAGGGAGTGTATAGACTTAGAAGTCTTCATGCGTGCTCAGTGTATATACTTGCTGAAGAATGCATTATCATAACAGGAGAGTGTGTAGACTTAGGCCTTCTGTTCAAGACAAAAACCAATGTACAGACTTCATGCTGTACAGACTTGATGTTGATCAAAAGACCTTTGGACATCAGCCCAAGGCGTCAACGCTTCCATCGTGCAGCGTCGCCTCAGCTCCTCAAGCGAGATGCTCACGCCCTTGGCAACTGGCCAATGCGTCAACGCATCCAGTGTCAGCGTCGACGCAGTGAACAAGACAGGTGATGAACAATGCATGCACTAGCTTTACCAATGTGTAGACTTCACAATGCACTGCCACTGTATAGACTTCATGAAGCTCAACCAGTGTATAGACTTCAATGCAGAAACCAAGGCTGTATAGACTTCAGACTTGAACGTATGACCTGTGAGCGATGTATACACTTGGCCCTTGAAGGATGTACAGACTAGAAGGAATGAAGCCCACGATGTATAGACTTGAAGATTGAAGGCGATGTACAGACTTTGATGGAAGACGCAGAATGAGACGCTTAAGTCTATATAGAGTTTGATGACTGAAGCATGAACAGTACGCCAACGTATGGACTTGGCCAAAGCGTAGGGAAAGCCCCCAATGTGTAGACTTCCAATGTGAATGAAATGCTGTATAGACTTGCTCAAACAGTCCGATGTATGGACTTGGAATTCCAACAGAAGGATGTATGGACTTTGATAAGAGAATGGCTGTACAGACTTCACCATAGCTGCGATGTACAGACTTTGACAAAGCAGCGATGTACAGACTTTAAATGAAAGTCCGATGTACAGACTTTAGCTGAAGACCAATGTATGGACTTCGAATATGAAGACCAATGTACAGACTTTGAATACGAAGACCAATGTATAGACTTGACAGTGATCTCTGCAGCGTATGTATAGACTTCAAGGTTCATTGAAGGATGTACAAACTTCAGAACTGAACATAGGTAAAAGGCTCCCAATGTATAGACTTCGAAGTTCACTGAAGGATGTTCAGACTTTGTTCCACCGACCAGTGTATTGACTTTGCAAGCGTGAGACGCTGGATAAGACGGTGGATGTACAGACTTTAGGTGAAGGCATGAAACGATCTCTAAGACGATGAAGTCTGTATAGACTTTACAGTGAATGGATGCTCAGTGAGACGCAAGTTGAGACGATGCAGTGTACAGACTTCATGTAATGCATGCAGACGTTGAACAATAGAATGTGCAGACTTTGCCATGAGACACTGAACAAGACGCTCCAATGAATAGACTAGCTAGATGTACTGTAGACAATGTATAGACTCTGAAAGCTAACAAGCGTCCTCAGTGTACAGACTTGGGCTATACAAGCTTTGACTCAAACATGCATATAAGACGCTAAATGAGATGCAAAAGTGTATAGACTTATGCTGTGCAGACTTTGACTCAAATGTGCATATGAGACGAACAATGTATAGACTTGCATTACTGTACCAATGAATAGACTTGAGATGCACTAAGACGATGACTGTTCAGACTTTGGCAATGTGCAGACTTAGAACAGCAGCTAAGCATGTGTGTATTATGTGAGAGTGTATACACTTGAAGCTATTGAACACAAGTACAATGTATATACTTCATGAACAGACGATGTACCTACTTGGAATTGATGCATGCTGTGCAATGTACATGCTTTGAAATCATGCAAGCTGATGTGCAGACTTCAGTTGAACCCAACCGAAGAGTGTATACATTACACTTATCTGGGGGGTCGACCCATCTAGAAAGGGGTCGGCCCACACTATGCTGACTGTGATGTATGAATGCTTTATGCAGCAGATAACATGGTTGAACATCAAATATGCAATGCAAATGCTTTATGATCTGATAAACTAACAGAACAGCAATGCAATGCTTTGATAAACTGGCTGAACATCTGAATGACTGAACATATGAAGATGACTCATTTCAGCAAGATGACTCACAGTAACTCACATCAAACACCAATCATCAAAACCAAATCAATCATCAAAACAGAACATCAATGCATGGTGACTCACAGTGTATGACTCACATCAAAACCAATCATCAAAACCACAGAGGCACAACAAGTAAATCCTAGCCTCGTTGCTGGGTGCCGCATGACTCGACTTGTTGTTGGGGCATCCCCAAGTTGGCCTAGGGTGCTTAGTTGAAGGTGGGCAATGCCGTGTACTGGGTGATCTCGGGTGGTCCCCGTTGGTTGTGGGTGTCGCTATGAGTCACGGTAAGCTGGCTAGGGCCCTTGATTGGACCTGGCATGTCATGGAAGGGGTTGGATAAATAGCACCTGGAAGGTGTTCGAGGAAATTTTTGAACCCTCAATTCTTACATTTTTCAGGGAAACAAAAGTATCGGTACAAGAACATCAAAAACTAGAAATTAAAACTTTTAACCCGGCTGAGTTGATCGCTCCTGTGTGATTTCCAATGATGATCTATAACTAAGGGGTTCGATCTTACCTCTGCGATACTTAGATCACAGCGAAGTGGAAACAATCCCTCGTGGCGGTAATTTACCGCGCAAGTGCATGGCCTCTAGCAGTATCCACATGGGCACGAACGGTAAAGTTGTCTCCCCGTAGCACTCCACGAACACCCTCCTCTAGAACACCTCGGCATGATCTCTACAATAGAGACAAGAGGGAGGAGAGGGTGAGGAGAGAGAAGAGGCTGCCCATGGAGAAACCCTGGATGCTTGGCTCAGGGTTCTCCCATCACAACTATTTATAGACTCCTTGGTCTTTCACAAAAACCCTCATAAGTCTAATATTGTGAATATACTTCCACCATCCATAATCCTAATGTGTGTGACCCTCTAGGCCCAATGTCAGTCTGGTTTTAGACCCAATAAGCTTAAGAACTCCTTCTTAGCTTTGTCACATTATTAATTAACATGGAATTAATTATTTATTTATTTTATGACTTAAATAATTAATTAATCATCTTATGATGATTAATCATCTCATGATTATTCCTCTAACGGGCTTTCAGGCCACAGTAAGCACCAAGCAACACTCCGCGACCCCAGAAGATAAAGGGGAAAACCACTCTTGGACCTTTCCATCGCCAGTCTGGCCCGCGAAAGCCCCCTCCAAGGGGGGGTTAATGCGGGGCTGAGTGAGGGTTTTTTTTAAGGTTTTTTTAAAAGTCGGGTTTACGCGGTCCAGACTGGGGGGCCAGTCTGGACCACGTAAACCCCCCTCCAAGTGGTTTAACGCGGGGCTAGTCTGGGTTTTTTTTCGTTAAAGAAAAACTTTTTTTAGGAAAGGGGGGGAGTTTACGCGGACCAGACTTGGGGGGTCTAGTCTGGTCTACGTAAACACCCCCCCGGGGGGGTTAACGCAGGCTGGAGAGGTTGTAATTTGAGAGGGCTATAAAATCCCCATTTTTTCTTCCTTTTGCGCCCACTTTGACCCGGTGTGAATGCAAGAGGAAAGGATACAGACTGGTGGCTGGTTGTGTATACATAGAACGAGGAGGTTGACCGGCCCTTTTCCACGAAATCTCGAGACTCCTTCTTCTTGAACCCTCCTGAGGTAGTACATGGACTGATTCTGAGCAAGACTGGGACAAGGATGACCTTGCACTGGGACGAGGGAAGCTAGGTGGTGCCCCCCCCCCAAGGGAGTTTGCCCCCACCTAGGCGCGGCCGCGCCCGGGGTGAGCTGCCGTCGTGAGGGGTGCCCTCGAGGGTCTCCATCCATCGTTTGTCGACGCCCTTTGATGGGATTGGGTCCCCAAGACGATGGTATTGACCCGTGGGGGTCAGATGTATAGTGTCATTGTTTCCGCTCGCAATGTGTTAGCGGAAATTCCCAATACACATCGGGTTGTCGATCGGCTTGGCTAGCTAGTTCATCGGGCTTAGATCTAGCCTCGAGGTGGGGATAGTAGCTTGTAGGGATTGAGAGAAGGCGTCTTGGGCTTGAGGGCCCGGCCTTGGCGAGACATGCCGTGTTGCATGGTGGGTTGATGAGCAACTCCGGGTTGGCCCTGTGGCTGAAAGTTAATGGCTCGTTGATGTGTGTCTGAGGGTCGGGGGTGGCCCCAACTTGCTGGAGGGTTACCATGTGATGCGGCTAGTGAGTCTAAGCCATGGGTTGGCACCAGCTTGTTGTAGAATGGCTAGAAAATACGCACACACGAGGTGCTCAAGAAAATTCCTGACATGCGACCACGGGCCGCACAAGTGTGCTAAGGGCTCCCGTAGCCCAAGGTTGGCTGGGGGAGATGCTCCTTTGGCTTTAAAAGGCTGCAGGGAGGTGTTTTGAGAGTAAATCCCAGCCTCGTTGCTGGGTGCCGCATGACTCGACTTGTTGTTGGGGCGCCCCCGAGTTGGCCCAGGGTGCTTAGTTGAAGGCGGGCAATGCCACGTACTGGGTGATCTGGGGTTGTCCCCGTTAGTTGTGGGTGTCGCTATGAGTCACAGCAAGCTGGCTAGGGCCCTTGATTGGACCCGACATGTCATGGAAGGGGTTGGATAAATAGCGCCTGGAAGGTGTTCAAGGAAATTTTTAAACCCTCAATTCTTACATTTTTCAGGGAAACAAAAGTCTCGGTACAACAACAGCAAAAACTAGAAATTAAAATTTTTAACCTGGCTGAGTTGATCGCTCCTGTGTGATTTCTAATGATGATCTATAACTATGGGGTTCGATCTTACCTCTGCGATACTCAGATCACAGTGAAGTGGAAATAATCCCTCGTGGCGATAATTTACCGCGCAAGTGCATGGCCTCTAGCAGTATCCACATGGGCACGAACGGTAAAGTTGTCTCCCCGCATCACTCCACGAACACCCTCCTCTAGAACACCTCGGCGTGATCTCTACAATAGAGACAAGAGGGAGGAGAGGGTGAGGAGAGAGAGGAGGCTACCCATGGAGAAACCCCGGATGCTTGGTTTTGGGTTATCCCATCACAACTATTTATAGACTCCTTGGTTTTTCACAAAAACCCTCATAAGTCTAATATTGTGAATATACTTCCACCGTCCATAATCCTAATGTGTGTGACCCTCTAGGCCCAATGCCAGTCTGGTTTTAGGCCCAATAAGTTTAAGAACTCCTTCTTAGCTTTGTCACATTATTAATTAACATGGAATTAATTATTTAATCATCTTATGACTTAAATAATTAATTAATCATTTTATGATGAACAATCATCTCATGATTATTCCTCTAATGGGCTTTCAGGCTACAGTAAGCACCAAGCAACACTCTGTGACCCCAGAAGACAAAGGGGAAAACCACTCTGGGACATTTCCATCAATAGTTACCACACAGCTATAGTCCTTCATTTGTACCTAATGTCCCTGGTCATAATTAAGGGTATGGTCATACTGTCAAACCTTTCTTATCTATGACCTGGTGAATGTACTCTAAGTCCCAATGAAAAACTCTTTTTCCATTGAACTATCTACCTTGGCCAAGGATTTAATAGAGTGACGTTCATAGGGCATTCTCTCTCATGCTATATCCGAGAGTGAATGATCCACTATTGTCACTCAATTACCTTCGCATGTATTACGCTGTATCCGAATACCTGAGCATCCAAGACTTATGGAAAAAGTCCCTTTGCCAGGAATCAAAATACAGAAGTCCTCATGCAAGTATCTTAGGTGAATCATGTCTAAGGACCAACTGTGCTATTGTGACTGAAGAATCTCTTTGTTGGTAGTTAGATATAATTACCATCTTGATTCTTGATCAGATCAGTTCAGTGAACCCTATTCTTGTAATGGGCACCTGCATATATATCTTAGTGTGTCCACACTAGTGACTGTGAGATCAGTCACCCTCGTCATCTGAGAGGATATCATGTGCACCGGTCTATCTGGATTCTTTGATGTCCTACCTTAAAGATCTTATGACCATGAACATTTAGAACACATACGTCTAGAAGGTTAGTCTCACTATCATAATTTCATTATGATCGAACCTTCATAGCACGTGTTGAAGGACTTCATCATGTCAAGCGGTAATACACATAAATAAATAAGACATAATGAAGAGATTGCCATGATTATAAATGAGAATATACAAGAAATGATGTCATCACTTCATAAGTGATTGACTTGTAGGGCATACACTTATTTCATTCTCCTACTTGCACTAAAGCCAATCACCTCCTACTTGATCTCCATCAGTCTTAGGAGGTATTCAATTACACTTTGAGTCAACGACTTAGTTTATGAATCTGTAATGTTATCAGCAGAAGAAACTCTTTCTAGGTGACATCTCCCTTTTATTTATAATGTCTCTAATTAGGTGGAACCATTGCAGAAAGTACGACTTCTGATGAGACCATGGTTCCATAGCTATAGCCATAACTCTATCGTTATCTGATAACAAGGGTACTAGATCAGAGACACTAGGGACAACTCCCTACATGATGATGAACTATTTCATCTACCTAATGTTGAATCGATATTTATTTTCAATTTGGAACTCTTCCAACTAACTATCGAATCACCTTCTTCACTCACCAGGAACATATCCTTAATTCTTCTCAAGAATGTAAGAATACATTTCACAACACTCCAATGTTGCACATCTAGATCCGTCTGATACATGCTCGTAACACTTAGAGCATTCAATATATCAGACCCCGTACATAGTATATTACACATGATAAACCCTTATACCAAAAGCATAATGAATACTACTCATGTGCTATCTCTACACAGGAGAGTTAGAAAACATCTTCTCGGAGAGGTAAATCTCACGTCTCATCGGTATGAGACTTATCTGGGTGTTGTTCCTTTCAAACCTATACCACCTATGTACGATAACATGGTTAAGTCAAGCATCCTTCCTTGATCTATCTATATAGATGTAAGTTACCGGTGCAAAGGATGCTTCTCCCAAGTCTTTCATGCAGAAGTGTTTAGATAGTTGTAACTTTACTAAAAATAACTTACTTACATCATTCCTAATGAGTAGTACGTTATCTACACACTAAATCAAAATTGTGACCGTACTCCCACTTATCCTCTTATACACATAAGACTCACCTTCATTCTTAATGAAGTCATAAGATTTGATTACCTTATCAAACCTCATGTTTTAATTGTGGGAAGCTTATATCAGTCCACGAATGGACCTTTAAAGCTGCACACCATATTTGGGTACTCTATACAAGTGAAATCTCACTGACTGTAACATGTACACTTCCTCATTTAGATTAATTATAAGGAACACCATTTCACTTCCATCTACCAAATGTTATAATCATGGTGTGTAGATCTATTTAAAATCCACTAAAAAAGAAATAAAAGAGAATAATAGCTAAGAAGCTATGTGAAGTGTGGGGAAAAAGGGAAGGGAGCATGCGCACGATGCTATGTGGAGGGTGTGATCGCCAGAGACCACGGGCCTCAAATGATATAACAATAAAAAAGAAGGGATCGTAGAATACCTTGAAGAGCGGGGAGATTATGAGTGCTTTCCTTCTCTTCCTATCGGCCGGCCGATGGAGAGAGTCTTCTTGAGCTTGATTACCCTTGCACAAACAAAGATAACACCAACAAATAATATGGATTAGAAACCAAGGTGTAGTATCAAATCTAAATATAAATAAGCACGAAGAACATGGAGAATGACACACCGGCCCTTTAAACCCCTATGCAAAGGGTGGGGATGAAATATGATGTGAATATAAGGACGTGCAAGTGTTGCACTGGGGGAGACTCCACGTGGTTGAGATAGGGAGATGAACATATGAATATGATGCATGCAGATATGCTATATGTAATAAAAGAAAGAAAAGAAATAGAGCCTGGGACTGTTGACGGATTTAGATTGACGATTGGGAGGAAGCCTTCGATTGGATGAAGCTTGGGATGCAGGAGTACTTCCTCCTTGAGCCAGCAGTCGTGCAGCACCTCCCCTTAGTTATGAAGTTCAGCCTCTTGAGCAAGAGCCACATGGCTCTATTTATAGGGAGAAATTCAAAGTTTAATTCCCCAAAAATTAGGATAATCATCCACGGAAGGGGATAAGCATGGCAAGTGTCCTCCCCATCTTGGAAAGCCACCGATAAGATTTCCCCTAGTTGAAACGCACCTCAAAACGAGGAAAGATGGTGTTGTGGGCGATTTTAGAAACTTTGAAGAAATGGCGTCAGACCCTATGGTCGCCCATTAAATGGGCGTCCATTACCTTGGACGTTCATTTGCGTTAAAATATGGCAAGTTTAAAATCTTCCAAAATTGGAAAAGAATTAGCGTCCAGGGCACTAGACGCTCATTAAAGAATGGGCGACCTCCAAAATATATGCAGATTCAAAAATAATCTGAATTCGGCGAAAAATATGACCAAAAGAATTCGCGTCATGGGTACCGGACGCCCATTTAAGAATGGGCGCCGTCGAGGGGTGACACCATTTAAAAATCACTCAAAATCCTCAATTAAAAATATTAAAAAAAGAATCGGCGTCATATCAGGCAGACGTCAATTAAATTTACTTGTAATTAAAAATTAAAAAAATAATAATAATAAATAATAAAAGAATTGACGTCACTCTCGGCAGACACCAATTAAATTTATCTATAATTAAAAATTAAAAAAATAATTAATAATTAATAATAAAAGAATAATAACAGAATTGACGTCACTCTAGGGTGACACCAATTTGAAAATTTTAAAATTAAAAAAATAAAAAAAGAGAAAAAATAATTGGCATCACCCTGGACAGACACTAATTTAAAAAATCTAAAATAAGAAAAAAAAGAGAAAAAGAATTGGCGTCACCCTGGGTAGACACCAATTTGAAAAATTATAAAAATCTTTAAAAAATCTAAAAAAAATAGGAAGAGGGTAAAAATCTAAAAAAAATGAGAAAAATCACTCAAATAAGCTGATTTGAGGGTCAAATTGGGGGCATCATAATGTACGATGAAATATACTCATGATGATGTCAATTTTGGCGTGTCTACAACTGTCTCGCTTTGGCGTCTGCTTTGCAAGGAAATGGAGTGAACTAAAAAGTAGGTGCCAAGGCGTGATGAGACACGCGATCAACATCACCTGATGAGAATTAAATCAAAAGATCGAGATGAAGTAATCTCGGGAGGTTCGATGAAAGCAACAATGTTTGGATAAAGAAGGGAGTGTGCACGCGGGCACGAAGGAGATAAAATGATGATCAACTTCCAGCGCGGTGGAAGTACCCTAGGTCACAAACCTGTAGGTTTCACCATTGGAGAGCGGTTACCAGTCAATGTGGACGTGCTGCAGCCAAGGTAGATCTAAGAAAAAAAGAAGAATAAATAAGAGATAGAAATCCAAACAAAGGAGTTTTCGAGAAAGCAGCCCAAAACAGCGATAAGACGAAGTGAGGACTCAATTCGGCAATGAATATCTCATATCTTAAAAAATTAGGGTTAATTAACTCTCAAAATCGAGTTATCAGAATGATTTTCCAAAGTTGATTCAAATTTCTAAATGAATGCATGCTGGGTTTAAAGAAAAAATTAAAATAAATTAAAATAGAAGATAATCAAGGATAATATTGTTAAGCTGCCAAAACTGAGTCAAGAAACTGATCTCGTGAACCGATACTAAGCCGAAGCCCGTTTATCCGTACACCAATTTATAAAGGGAACCATCATCCCCAGTCTTTTACGGCTCAACGGCCTATCCGTGCGACTAAGATTCCTCTAGAATCATCATTATTTTTGATCAAGGGAAACTCGAATTCCAGATTTACCAAAGCCACAAAGTCATTGATATAATCTAATAGTGTAGATAACATATAGTAAAATGCATACAGGGAGAGATGGTGATAGCAATAAGCATGAGGGAACTAAGAAATGAGGTGCAAACACCATGGGACTTGGATGATGATGCCCGGACGGCGGGACCAAGAGCTTCTTTTCCTGCGCTCAAAAATTCATTAGCCAAAATATCGTGATAGATAAAGCAATTGAAGTATAGCAGCCATAACATGAATAGCATGAATTAAACCATCATTAAGCATATGAATCATCAAAGCATGGCTATTATAGCACGTGAAGTATGTACATCAACAAAGTTTTAGCATTGTTTCTTTTAAGCAATGATGAGGACTAACTTGGCTAATCAGTTGAAAGATTTGGAGTTGAAAGATCAAGTTTGGCTGAGATTTGTTCTTGAATGATTAGAATGAATGCCCAGACTAAATGCCCATTCCAAGAGTGACAAGGATAATCAGACTCGACATGAATCAGGAAGAATCACTCTAAAGGATAGAGATATGATAATCGAGAGTGCCCAGAATGGCAAATCATGGAGATCAATGTGAGTCATCAATGATGTGGGTGAGAAGAGGACTCATCCCAAATTCTTGGTCCTTGCAAAAGAAGTGTCCCTGCAAAATAACACCATCAGAAAATACAATGTGTTTTTTTGGAATATGTAAATTTTTATGAGTTTTGAGAGTATTCAATTTTTTTTGGATTTTGGAAAAATATTTGATTTTTTGTGGATTTTTAGAAAATATTTGGTTTTTTTGTTTTTGATTTTGGTTTAGGCGATGCTAGTTTAACACCAAAGGGAATTCAAATCACCGGCTGGGGTTCTCGTTCTTTTCCCTTTCACTAAGAACCGTCCAAAGCCGGGCGTGCATTTAAAGGTGACGCCCTATAGCCGACTACCCATGGTTAACGGTGCCTCTACCACGGTCATACTTGAGAAACATTCAGCCTCGGAGGGAGAAGAGAAGAAAAATTAGAGATAAACTTTATGAAGGCTAGGAGATATCGAGACTCGAAATCCTTCCAAGATACTACCCCTCAAAGAGGTAGTCTGTTGCGCCGGGGCTTTGTGCCTTTGATTATTAGACCCTTGACATGCATACGACCTGGGTTTTCTCTGCGGGGACTTTGCCTTTATTTCATATTTATTAAATTTTGACGTTGATATAACCCTTTTGGCTAGATATATCATGAAAACTCATTTTGATTTTGGTCAAGACTGCCCCTATTTGAGACTTCTCCCGTATTGGGGATTACCTAGGTTGGTCATCTTATCCGTCAACCTCTTGCCCATGTACTCGATCGAGTAAAGAAAAGAAAAGACCTTCACGCATATCCATGGCATGGCCGAAATAGCAACAGTGTTTACCAAAGGAAGCTAGCTGAGGATGCTGTGAAGTGTGTGGAGTGCCCAACTAAGGGCTGCCCTTAACAAGCGGGGAAAGGATGCCAAACTCCCAGCGTGAGGTTCTTATAGCAAGAGGTGCTGCAAAAGTAAGCCTAAGACTCTTTCTGATTTTTTTAGATGAAATTCAATAAAGATAAAGACTTCGGCTAAAGGCCTTGACTACCACTCTTAATCAAGTTAAGAAGCACTTCATTTTAAAACTGCACATAAAGGAATGAATGCAAACCCTATGCAAAAATATTACCTGGCAACCTTATGAAACAGTAGCCGCCGGAGGCGATCTTGATCATCGTGAGATTTATAGTCCTCCTTTACAGATTGGAAGTAAAGGTTTGAAGTGGCTTAACAAGAATGAGTGGTACCAAGACCAGACTCAGATGAATAAGGATAAAAGGAAAAGAGGCGAGGGCTAGAACTCCCTCGCTAAGGTGCGGAGACCCTGATCACAAGAAATGTCTATAGAAGAAACAGAAAATCAAGAAGAGGAGTGAGGACTAAAGCCTCGAAAGCAGTGGGAGAACGGGCAGATGCCCAGAGCGGTGGATGTAGAAGAAGTCGGGTCGGACCCGAGATCAGGAGGAATTAAAAGGAGAAATTGGTAGATAGAAAGAGATGGAGGATCCGGATGGGTCCGGAGGTAATGGAGGAAAATCATGATGGGAGGAAGAGTCATCTGGAGGTTCTGGAGGGATCCAGTGCCGAGGGACGTGATGCCCCAAGTGGAGGTATGGAAAAAGATAAGTTAAGAGGAAGAAGAGGATAAAGAATGCGATGTCCTGGAGGAGTAAGAAGACAAATCGGAGGAAGGAGATAAAGTCCAGAGATTCGGGAGGAAGAAGATAGAAAGGGGCGCGACGCCCTGGGAGATTGGAAGGAAGATAAGATGGAAAATCTGGAGGTTTCGGAGGAAGAAAGTACCGAGGGACGCGATGCCCTGGAAAGGATAAGGAGTGAGATAGAGAATCCGGAGGTTCTGGAGGAGGAAGATAGAAAGGGGTGTAATGCCCGGAAGGGATAGTGGAAGGGGGGCGATGCCCAGAAAGAAAGTTCGGAGGTTCCAGAGGGAGAAAGTGATGAGGGATGCAATGCCCTGGGAGGAAGTCTGGAGGTTCTGGAGGAGGAAGATAGAAAGGGGTGTGATGCCTGGAAGGGATAGTGGAAGGGGCACGATGCTCGGAAAGGAAATACAGAGGTTCCAAAGGGAGAAAGTGATGAGGGATGCAATGCCTTGGGAGGAAGTCCGGAGGTTCCGGAGGAATAGAATGAATAGGGACGCGATGCCCTGGAAGATCTGAAGGTTCCGGGGGAAGGAAATAGAAAGGGGCATGATGCCCGGAAAGGATGTGCAGAGGTTCCGGAGGAATAGAGAGGGAAGGGACGCGATGCCTAGGGAGAATCAGTGAGAAGCTCGGAGGACCCCAACATGAGGGTGTATAGGGGCGCGATGCCCAAAGAGGGAGGTCCGGAGGTTCCGGAGGAATAAGACACCATGGGGCGCGATGCCTCGGGAGGACGAGAGAGAAATTCGGAGAGTCCGGATGCAAGAGTTGGGAGTGGGCGTGATGCCCTGAGAGAAATCTGGAGGGGGCGCGATGCCTGTCAAGCAGAGAAAAATCCGGAGGATCCGGATATAAGTGGTGGGAAGGGGCGCGATGCCCTGAGAGAAGACTGGAGGGGGCGCGATGCCCGGGAAGCGTAAGGGGACCCGGAGATCCCGAGGATAGGAATGAATGAGATGGCGAATGCGGAGGATCCGGAGGTTTCGGAAGACGGGGAAGATACGAGTTCAGAAACCCGGGAAAGAAGAAATGCAACGCAATGGATGCGATGGATGCAATGAGTGCAAAGGGTGAGAAGATGAGAACCCCCTCCTTTCCCAATGGGTGGCCCAATAGAAGGTGGATAGGGTAGAGGAAGGCCCCCTAGCAGAAGAATGCCTACCCCTCCACAGCAACGAGAGTGTACAGCCAATCGGCCTAACGGATAAAATCAAAGCCCATGACGAAGCTTCAACAATAAATGCCAACTCCCTTGGAGGGCGAAGAGCAATAATGTGAGGGAGTTGGAAAGTTGGAATGGGAAGCATCATGACTCCCAATGATTGTGGCGTATAAAGAGTGTTGAACAAAATGGGCATTTGCCCCTTGTACGGAAGAGTGTGTTTGAGATTAGAAAGTTGGGACAAGGGGTGCCCTGCCCGACCCTTGGGCGTGGACTTACACAGCATCAAAGCATGATTTCTTCTTCTGGTGAGCAGCGATGGTGGCTTGGCCTCTTTAACCATGCCTGGATCAAAAACGTGGTTTGGCATCCGGCAAATAAAGTCTTGCATCTTGAACAGCATAGCCATGGCCAAATACTTCTTGCCCAGCTCTTTATCATCTTCGGCACAAGTACTTGCAACAATACACCCACTCCGAGTGGTGAAAGAAGGTGAAGTGGAGGCGAAAGGTTCCATGGATGGTGGAGATGTAATGGAAGGTGTTGAAGGAAACACGTTGACCTTCTCCCCTTGCTCGGAAGCGGACGGAGTTGGCTCGAGTGTAAAAAGAGATGGACCCTGCTCAAGATCCGCCACAGGTTTGGGTAAAGGGGTAGGTGAAGGGATAAGCAAAGTTGGTTTTGGTGTTATGGGTATAGTGGAGGGCCGAGGTGGCAACAATGGGAGGTTAATTGGAGGAGGTTTAGTGGTGGGCTCGATGGAGGCCGGTGGAGTGGAGGCTAATGGAGGTATAATCGGTGAAGGCTTAGTGGGAGGTTCGGCGGAGGCCGGTGCTGTGGAGGTCAATGGCATGGTGTTTAAAGGAGGTATAATGGGAGGTGTAAATAAAGGAGGTTTCGTGCGGAGGAAGCGCTAGATGGGGCGAGAGGTGTTAGGGATAGGAGAAGACTCATGATGCGCCGACGTGGGTGATTGGAGTATCGACCCATTGTCGTAACACCAGTAAGTCTCAAAAATGGGGGTTGGATTGGGGACGGTGGCATCATCCTGAGCAAGAGGTTCATCTAGTGGTAGTGGAGGGAGAGGAAAACGAAGGAAACTCGGGAGGGTGCCTTTGGAATTTCATCATCACGTGCCGACTTCAATTCTTCAATTGTCGATTCTTCATTGTCAGGCTCAAGTGGACTCTGTTGTATAGGCGTATTAATGGGTGGTGAAATGTAATGTGGAGGATTTTGTATGCATGGGTGCGGAGGCGGAGGCAGAGGGCCATATGAATGAATGGGGTGAATAGGTGGAGGGCGTACGGCGGCCACTTGATCATTGAAACCTACCCGCTCTTGCTCACTTGCGTTGTTGATGCCGTAATCATCTCTCCTCTCCTTCCATTCTCTTTCCATCTTCGTAATGTTGTTCAGGAAGGCGTGAAGAGGATTGATTTGAGGAGGAGGAGGAGGCAGACGTGGGCTTGTAACCCTCTTTACTTTTTCCTCTAATGAAGTGACTTTATCAAAGAGAACTTGGAGGGGTGTAACTTGAGCAATGGAAGGTTGGCATGGTGGCCTTGCAGGAGGGGCCGCATATGATGGCCGTGGATGGGGAGTAACGGGTTGACCCGGAAATGGACCCGGTCAAGCCGGGTTGCAAGGAATAGATGGGCCTTGGGGTCGTGAAAGAGGAGGAATAGAAGGAGATGGGTGACGAACCACCCGAAGAGGAGTATGTGTAGAAGGAGGCGGGTGATGGGCCACCCGAATGGGAACATGGATAGGAGAGGGAGGCGGGTGATGGGCCACCCGAATGGGAGTGGAAGGAGGCTGAGAAGAATCAGATGCACCCTCAACAACAGCCTTAAGGGCTTAGATCTGTTGAGGGGTGAGATGGTCTATTGCATGCAAGATTTGAGAGACTTTCTCATCATGGGGAGGAGACAGTCCCGAGGGAGTGGCTCGCGATTGAGGCGAGGGACCACAAGATTGAAAATTGCCCATAGGTCGGGCAAGACTATAGGAATGAGGACATGGTCCCTTGAACGAATTGTGGTGAGAATTATGAAATTGAGGATTATAGGATATGTTGGGTTGATCATCCTTATGATTGTGAAAATTATTAGACATGTTATCCAAGCCAAACATTATGCAAAAATCAATCAAAATGCAGTCAAAGCACAATTGCAAAAATGTCAAGCAAGTGGATGTTTATGCTTGATTTTTTTTATGTTGAACCTTGGTGAATTAAATGACTTTTACAAAGTTGATGTGATCCACTCAAGGTCATGAACCTAGTTTCAATAAGGTATTGCTTCAAATGCCAACTAAGTTGATTCTCACCACACATAGGCCAACTAAACTCGGGGACTTCAAAGGGTACAACTTGCCCAGTGTCCGTGAGGGAATCCACGGGTGCGGAGACTTATGGAGGCCTTGGTTTAGAAGATCCCAGTTCAAAGAGATGGAGTACTCAATGGAGGGTCCTTCCTTAACCAAGAGAGTGGTATGGCTCCTAGAAGTGTAGGGAGAGGAGGTCTCTCAAGCCCAAGATGCCCTATATGCGAGCTAATGCAAAAGAAAAATAAAAGTCACAAAATGATGCATGTACAATATGGTGAATGCAACAGAGCAAACAGGATGTGAATAGTGATGCAAAATGCAAAAGATAGAAATGAAGGTTGAAAACTAGAACAAACAACTATGCTAATTCACGTGAACAGTGTAATGCAGGTATGCTTTTATAGAAAAGTGAAATGCAGAATGCAAAAGGTAAAACGTGATATGTTAAGCAGGACAAACAGAATGGGGATTAATGTGAAATGCTTTTAAAGAATGCAAACAAACTATAGAACAATGGAATGCAATAGGATGGGAACGTGATATGCCATGAGTGAAATGCAACAGGCAATGCACCAGAATGTGAATATAACAGAAATATGAATATGGAATGAATACGAGTCACAGAACAAGAGATTCTGTAAAAACAAAGAATGGGCGTCCAGAAGTATGGACGCAAGTTTTTTTCTCAAGGAATGGGCGTCCAGAAACTTGGATGCAAATTTTTTTCTTTTTTTTTTCAGGGAATGGGCGTCCAGGGGCCTGGACGTAATTTTTTTTAACAGGATAGCATCACAGGGAGAGGAATGGGCGTCTATAAGAGTGGGCGCCCATTGACTGGGCGTAAATTATTTTTTTTTAGGACTTTTAGAAATCGGCCAGATATATTAAAAATAGATAATGCAAGATAGTCAATGGAACAAAAGAGGATATAACACTATCAAACTCTCATGGCAATCAAAAGAAAACCACCTCACAGAGAATTGGCGTCTGCGAGAGTGGGCGCTCATTCAATGGGCGCCCACAGCACTGGATGCTATTTCTTTTTTTTATTTTTTTTTACAGGATAACAGAAGTGGAATTCTAATAAATCTTATCAAATTAAACAATCACGGGTTGTGCAGTCAGTGCATAATAGGAGAGAAGAGTGCTACGTGGAGCACTAATGGAAATGGAAAATGCACTGTGGGTGCCAAGGGAGATGGCACACGTGGGTGTCCAATGGACAAGGGTAATCAAAAGGAAAAACACAAGGAAGTCCCACCGTGATCGCCAATCTATAGATCTATTTAAAATCCACTAAAAAAGAAATAAAAGAGATAATAGCTAAGAATCTATGTGAAGTGTGGGGAAAAATGGAAGGGAGCATGCGTATGATGCTATATGGAGGGTGTGATCGCCAGAGACCGCGCTCCTCAAATGATATAACAATATAAAAGGAGAGATCGCGGAGAGCGGGGAGATTATGAGTGCTTTCCTTCTCTTCCTCTCAGCCGACCGATGGAGAGAGTCTTCTTGAGCTTGATTACCCTTGCACAAAAAAAGACAACACCAACAAATAATATGGATTAGAAACCAAGGTGTAGTATCAAATCCAAATATAAATAAGCATGAAGAACATGGAGAATGACACACTGTATTGGGTGTTGGCCCTTTAAACCCCTATGTAAAGGGTGGGGATGAAATATGATGATGTGAATATAAGGACGTGCAAGTGTTGCACTAGGGGAGACTCAACGTGGTTGAGATAGGGAGATGAGCATATGAATATGATGCATGCAGATATGCTAAATGTAATAAAAGAAACAAAAGAAATAGAGGAGCATGGGACTGTTTACAGCTTTAGATGGACGATTGGGAGGAAGTCTTCGATTGGATGAAGCTTGGGATGCAAGAGTACTTCCTCCTTGAGCCAGCAGTCGGGCAGCACCTCCCCTTAGCTATGAAGTCCGGCCTCTTGAGCAAGAGCCGCAGGGCTCTATTTATAGGGAGAAATTTGAAGTTTAATTCCCCAAAAATTAGGATAATCATCCATAGAAGGGGATAAGCATGGCAAGAGCCCTCCCCATCTTGGAAAGCCACCGATAAGATTTCCCCCAGTTGAAACGCACCTCAAAACAAGGAAAGAAGGTGTTGTGGAACCTTGAAGAAATGGCGTCAGACCCTATGGTCGCCCATTAAATAGGCGTCCATTACCTTGGACGTTCATTGGCGTTAAAATATGGAAAGTTTAAAATTTTCCAAAATTGGAAAAGAATTAGCGCCCATGGTACTAGACGCGCAATAAAGAATGGGCGACCTCCAAAATAGACGCAGATTCAAAAATAATCTGAATTCAGTGAAAAATATAACCAAAAGAATTCGCGTCATGGGTATCAGACGCCCATTTAAGAATGGGCGTCGTCTAGGGGCGACACCATTTAAAAATCACCCAAAATCCTTAATTAAAAATATTAAAAAAAGAATTAGCGTCACATTAGGCAGACGCCAATTAAATTTACCTGTAATTAAAAATTAAAAAATAATAATAATAAATAAATAATAATAAAAGAATTAGCACCCCATACTTAATGAGTAGGCAACTCTTGCCACATATAATTTCTTGCAATTTCTAGTCTTATTCGGCCTCTAGAACACTTGTGATCTTGTGGTAGCACAGCAAACCACAAAGTCTAGTTAGGTTACACCCATTATTACATGGTGAGCATGGATTTGTAATGTAGCCCTTGTGATAGCAAAACAAAATTATATCAATCCTCCACCCCACACATGGTATAAGCCTGCCGTAGTTTAGGTCACTAACCCCTTATTGAGTCGGCCTTGTGGTAGCCCAACAGACCTTCCCAGTTCAAGACCAACTCACCCAAACTATAATAATGGAAGGCCACGTGGGTCATTCTTAATGGCTCATGATTACAACCTAATATTGATCAAAGGGGATTTTTTTTTGAATTTCATTTGGTCTCATCAAATAGTGGTACATAACATATATATCGCATATACATATTTACCGTATCTTATAGAAATAGATTCAAAATCTATTCTAAAATAAACAAATAAGAAACACATGCTATGGGTGAGCATGGACAGCTTATCGTGACCTGAATAGAGCTAGATAGTCAGTCATCAACCTCTAAATATCATCACATGACAAACCATACACATCACATGCATATCGACACTTAGATGGATCCTGGCAGCATACAACTTGCAGCTCGATCAAATAGCACCTCCTATTGATGGATCATCCTCGTCCTCATGTGCATGCCTCCACAAAATCCTCAAATATATATACATGTACAAAATAGGAGCCAACTGATTGAATTTTACATTTAATATAAAAGAAGATGCCTTATGGCGAGTACATAACTAAGAGAGAGAGAGAATTTAAAACACGGAATATTTTGAGAGAGGAGAGAGACACGTAGGCTCCACAATATACATCCATCAACATAAATTAACCATTCACCATTCATCACATGAATGCGACAATCACATCTAAGCACTGTCCATATTCACTCAATCATAGCACCCATGGCATGTTCAAACAAAATTTTATTTTCTCAAAATAAAAATAATTTTGGCCTTAAAACATGGGTTTCAATCAAAATCAACATTTTGATTATTTTGAAAAATAGATTTAATCAAATTAAATCTAGCATCCAAGGTGGAATTTTTAAGTTTGTAATTTTTGCATACTTTTTTAGGATTTTATAATTATAGAAATAGAAAATTTCTATTTTAAAATTAAATTTCCTAAATTTATAATCACATGAAAATTAGGAAACTTATTAAAATTGAAATTTCTAAAATTTCCAATTTCATGTCGTGGCATCCCGTCTTTGGAATGGAGGAAACTGGATTTAAATCCTATTTAAATCCTTAATAGGGCTCGTAGGGCGCATTGCGCCATAGTCCAAAGGCAGGTGAAGCTTGGTCCACCGTGCTGGCACACAAATTGCTGCTGTGGGCTGCTATGGACCAAGGCGTAGTGCACCTTCGTCTTCTCCCCATCGCAGAACCATAGCCACGCACCCCTTTCGTCGAACCAGTCACGGCTGCCACTAAGGGTGGTCACCACCGACCGCTGCCGGCCACCAGAGGATCCAATAGGTGCTGCCGAACCGTCGACCACCGGCCTATGTTGCTGCTGGTGCCAGTCACCACCTGCCAACGTCATGAAAAATACGACAAATCCCTGCAACTCTAGCAAACTTTTCGCGGATGGGATTTGTCCCCCGTCGATGCTGGCTGACCATCCCTTGGCTCAAATAATACATGGGACCGAAGCCCACCGGCCGGTGACCGCGGTGACTCCGATGGTGACTGACATCGCTGTGAAGATGGGGTTTCATAACCCCTAATCCATTCGAACATGGGGTTTCCCGCAGGCGCACAAGGAATCATTCTTTGGGTCAAGAAATCGGCTTCCTAGGGATCGCCCGATGCCTTAGAAGGGGCCATTCATCATCCCAAACGACCCAATCATCTTCCTCAATGATGCAGCCTCCATCTCCATGGAGATCGACCCCATCTCATGGGGTTGTTCTTCAACCACGACAATCCCAGAAAAATAACTACAAAAATATAGAAAAATTCTGAAACCACATGAGAATCACAAGTGATCAACCTGGTTGTGATACCATTGTCTGGATCTAGGACGGGATCAAGAAGAATGCAGCGAAAACTAGAAATTAAAATTTTTAACCTGGCTGAGTTGATCGCTCCTGTGTGATTCCTAATGATGATCTACAACTAAGGGGTTCGATTTTACCTCTGCGATGCTCATATAGCAGCGAAGTGGAAACAATTAATCTCTCATGGCGATAATTAATTGCACAAGTGCACAGCCTCTAGCAGTATCCACATAGGCACGAACAGTGAAGTTGTCTCCTCGCAGCACTCCACGAACGCCCTCCTCTAGAACACTTCGGATGATCTCTGCAATAGAGACAAGAGGAAGGAGAGGGAGAGGAGAGAGAGGAGGCAGCCCATGGAGAAACCCTGGATGCTTGACTCTGGGTTCTCCCATCACAACTATTTATAGACTTCTTGGTCTTTCACAAAATCTCTCATAAGACTAATATTATGAATATACTTTCACCGTCCATAACCATAATGTGTGTGACCCTCTAGGCCCAATGTCAGTTTGGTTTTAGGCCCAATAAGCTTAAGAACTCCTTCTTAGCTTTTCTACATTATTCATTAACATGGAATTAATTATTTAATCATCTTATGACTTAAATAATTAATTAATCATCTTATGATGACTAATCATCTCATGATTATTCCTCTAATGGGCTTTCAAGCCACCGTAACCACAAAGCAACACTCCGTGACCTCAAAAGAGAAAGGGGGTCTACAAAATCACTCTAAGACCTTTCCGTCAACAGTTACTACATAGCTATAGTCCTTTATCCATACCCAATGTCTCTGGTCATAATTAAGGGTATGGTCATACTGTCAAACCCTTCTTATCTATGTCCTGATGAACGTACTCTAACTCCCAATGGAAAACTCCTTTTTCATTGAACTATCTACTTTGGCGAAGGATTTAACTAAGTACCGTTCATAGGGCATTCTCTCTCATGTTATATCCAAGAGTGAATGATCCACTGTTGTCACTCAATTACCTTCGTATATATTCCACTATATCCGAATACCTGAGCCTCGAGGACTTATGGATAAAGTTCCTTTGCCAAGAATCAAAATACAGAAGTCCTCATGCAAGGTATCTTTGGTGACTTGTGTCTAAGGACCAACTGTGCTACTGTGACTAAAGAATCTCTTGGTTGACAGTTAGATATAATTATCATCTAGAGATTCTTGATCGGATCAATTCAGTGAACCCTATTCTTGTAATGGTCAGTTGCACATATATCTTAGTGTCTCCACACCAGTGACTGTGAGATCTATCCCCCTCTTCATCTAAGAGGATATCATGTGCACTGGTCTATCCAGATTCTTTGATGTCCTATCTCAAAGATCTTATGACTCGAAACATTTAGAACACATACATCTAGAAGGTTGGTCTCACTATCATAATCTCATTATGATCTAACCTTCATAGCACATGTTCAAGGACTTCATCATGTCAAGCAGTAATACGCATAAATAAATAAGATATAATATAGAGATCCCCATAATTATAAATGAGAATATATAAGAAATGATGTCATCACTTCATAAGTGATTGACTTGTAGGGCATACATTTCTTTCAAAAAGTATCTTTGTCATGCCAACTTATCAGTTGTTGGGCCAACCCTGGACTCAAAGCCACCCACTACATCATGTGGTGCATGGCAAAAAGATCGAGAGCCGATCTTGGGCACCTTCTACAAGGAGCCCATGCACGAAGTGGGAAAGGGCCGGTTAAAGTAGCTTCCGAAGCTCAGAAAGCCATATCCTTCCTCCACAAATATAGTGAGAAGTTGGAGACCCTTGTCGAAAATCAGAAGATGGGACTGCTTCAGGGGGGCCGCCCTCTCTTCTCTCCCCTCCACAGTCAAACCCAGCCTTAATGGTAAGAGTAAATCCACCTAGGGGGGAGGTTTACAAAGACCAGGTTTCCCCAATGCAACTTAGTCTAGGTAAACCCCCTAAAGGGGGAGGTTTACGTGGACCAGGAAACCCCCAGGCATCTCGGCCACTGTAAACCCCCTTTACGCAGACCAAGTAGCCATTTCCATAACGTGGCTACCCCCATGAGCGCGTTCATTAGAATGCGGTCACTGTGGCGACCACGTTCAAGCCAGAACTACCCAGCTTCAACCAAGCCGAGTTTATGTGGACTAGGCTGACCCCCATCAGCCTGGTCTATGTAAAGCCCACATTTCCCAGAAAAAACAAAAAAAGAAAAATGTAACACCCGGTTGAATAATAAAATATAAAAGTAAAATTTTGAAATATGTACTGGAATTAAAAGTTATCTCCTTGTTATTTAATGACTTCAATGATTTTCTTAATTAAATAATATTATCTATTTTTGAAAGTGGCCAAAATTATACCAATAATTATTTTTCTACAATCACCATAAAGAGACTTTCATATTCCAAGATGCAATCGAATTTCTACGTTGAATTGGATTTAATAGGTATAAATCAAATTAATCGAATTTCACCTATAGGCCAAAGTTCTGACTACGTTTTAAAAATATGGAAAAATTATATTCTTTTAGAAAACGAAGTGTTTAACAATATTGTCAACTGGGCCGACCTGAAATAAAAATTTGATTAGGCTGAATTAAGGAGTTTTAGCCAAAATCGTTGCTTTTCATAGACCAACCTTAATCGATCAAATTTGAGTCCATTTCTCAACCAATCGAGCCCAAACCGGTCCCAAAATAGGTTAACCCTAGTAGATCATTTCCCCTCTAAAACCCTAGCCTCTAGAAGCTCCCTTTCGGCGGTGGCGGCGCGGATATGATCGAGTGCGAGTTTATCGCCGTTCTTCCCTCTTTGGACTCTTCACCCTAATTCGATCGCTAGAGGCATCCATTAACGCTATAAGTAGAGTGCTTTGGTAGACCTAGAACCGCATTTGCATCTCCAACAGACGGTGTGACCTGTGGTGGCCGATCGACGGCGTATTAGGACGAGGATCGACGGGTGTTCGCGGAATAGGGTTTTGGCGTCTTCCTCCTTCTTCCTCGATTAAAGTAGGTTTCTCTTAGGGCCAACCTTAATTAAACCATACCATGACATGCACCTCGAAGTCTTCTTTTATTTGATCATGTTTTGCCCAATTTTTATGATCTATATTGTTCGAATTCATCGTTTCATTGAGAGCATGTGATTAGGGTTTTTCTACATTCCTTTTTGTCTGATTATGTAGGCTAATCGAAGTCAAGTCTTGAGATTGATCATGCCTTCTTGTTCATTTTTAAGTTCTCTTTCGATCGATAGTAGTTTGCCCAATTTTTATGAAGTATATAGATCGAATTAAGCTTTTCATTTGACATGTATCGGGTTTGTCATCGTTCTGGGATGGCGAGCATTGAACGGCCCTAACAGAGACCGTTTATTGTTCCGCGATCACACGACAGACCGTTTATGACTGAGCGGCCTCCAGTTAGACCGTTTATATGTCAAGCGGCCACGAGATTGACCGTCATTATACGGTGGGGCTCCAAGTGGAGCGGCCCTCAAACGACCATTTACAGAATTGAACGGCCCCTCGATAGACCGCATTATGACGGTGGGTTTTTCAAAGAAAAGAGGAGTTGCGTTGGTTCTGAGAGGTCCTCCTCTGACGGCTGAATGCATTGAGCGGTCCATATATAGACTGTTTTAACCCTGTTTCAGTAAAATATTACTCGTTTCCAGCATGTTGTGTTCTATTTTTCTTGATTAGATAATACGATTTTAGGGCTTAAATTTGTAGTATGAACACACTAATGACTAGGATTCATGGAATATTTGATCTAAGGTCTAATTCTCATCCAATTATGTTATCCTATCCATGTTCACCTTTCATGTATCCTAGTTTAATTGAAAAGAAAGTAGACTAATATGCTTGATCAAGTGATTAGTTGTAATTCAGTTGTATAGTTAAAACTTGTTTTAAGGTCGTGCCACTCCGGTGGTGGCGACTAGACTGAATGTCTCGTTTTCCGTTGATTGTTAGCTATTGAATTCTTGGACATCGAATTATCTCTCCATCGGATATTCCTTCCGTCGGACTAGGTGTTCATGTTCCGAGGCCTCCGTAAGCCCCAGCGAGCCTGGGATTCCCACTAGGACGCCGGGCGGGTTGTACCCACAAAGCCTGAACCTTCTAACTCGTTCGAATCGCTTGCTTTTGCCCGAGCCCAGAGTCGGGACTGTCCTGGTTTGAGCGGCCCTTCTGAGACCGTTCAGCCAATGAGCGGTCTAGTCTTGACCGTCTGACACTTTGAACGGCCCCCGTTAGACCATTTTTTTCAACCGACTGTGCGTCGACCTTGGTCATCTGGACTAAGTGATTTACGCGGTCGTTTATGGACCATGTACCTCTCACGTGGCCCCTTCGTGACTATGTTGATCTGGCGTATGCACCGACCTTCCTCGTGCATCGATATGTAAATGGCTCTTATTTGACTGTTCTATGATAGAGCGGCCCGAATAGGACCGTGTTATTACTTTTAAGTAGTCCATGTCAGACCGTTTACTTGTTTAGCGGTCCTCTGCCAACCGTTTATGTTTCAAGCTTTCCGTTTTTAGGTTTTGAATTGCGTAAGCTACTCTAGCATGTTCAAGCTATGGTATTTCAAGTTTTTGACCTATTGTTAGGTCTATTGATAACATTATCCATTCTAAGTCATTTTGAATGACTTTTCCCTCTCGATTAGTGAGTTCGTTGTTTGGAATCTCAAGAAAAATCAATAATTCTTACGCATTACACCTTGATTACATGAATTTGACCTTGGAACTCTTGGCCATTAAATATTGTGGATGTCTAGATTCGTGGGATCTATGATCCAAATAAATCATTGCCAAGGCAATCATTTTAAGGGCCCAGTCTGGTCCTAGGAGGCGCACCCAAAAAGTACTTGATCCCCGAGGAGGTGGATGACTAGGTGTGGCATTTGGCACCGGTACTATATAGCGTGTTGAGTCTATGACATTCCACACTCTTATGATACTTACTATACTCGCTTGAAAGCAGGAAGCGCTCGCTCGCATGACTTGACTTGACTTGACTTGATATTGGCCATTCACTTGAAGTTCTAACTACTTGCTCTTGCTATTGTGACTTGCAATCTTTATCATGCTAGTAATCTTGTTACCATGCTTAATTGTTTTTCTCGCGTTATTCATGCATTCATGAAATGGTTAATTATTTAAACTATGCCTGATGATATAGTGTAATTCCTACTAAGCTTCTTGCTCATCCCTACTTTCCAACCCTTTTCAGGCAACGCGGTAGATGGAACACTTGAAATTGGGATCGGGCCAATGTGATCGAGTGAACCTGGAGTTTAGAGACCGGAGTCTTTTATTTTTTTGAGTCTAGATAGTATCGTGGATCTTGCTATTTTCTCTTCTTTATTTCTTTTATTGAGTCCACATTGTATTTAAATTTACAATATTAATAAAATTATATTTCCTCAAATTAATGGCATCCATGTGTTGAATATTATTTATTTGTGTTTAATTTATTTTACTCTTGCTATCATGACTGTTTCGTTGTACGTTCCGAACACTGCTTCCCGCTGCTATCGGTTCAGGGCGTGACAGAAGTGGTATCAGAGCCTCGGTTGTTGAGTCCTAGGTTCTTGTCCGTAGATATAGGTTACCCTAAGTAATAGGTCGTGTAATCCTTGTCATTCCTTCTTGTTACCTGGTGAGTTGGGGTAGTACTTCAGGTTAAGTAATAAAATATATATAAGAGTGCGTAGCCCGACGCGTAAGGATAATAAATTTTTTAACCTTATAATTATTTTTGCAGGGGTTTAAGCTCTTTTCGAAATGAAAGCAAGAGGATCTACGAGTAAGCTAAGGTTCGATTTCGCTAGAAGGTGGCGAGTCCATCGTAAAAAGATTCGAAGTAATAAGAAGAAAATGCATAACCTTTCGCAAATGAAATGTTTTCACTGTCACAAAGTTGGTCATCTAATCAAGGAGTGCTTGAGAAGGAGCAGAGCATGTCTTCGTTGCGAAAATAAAGAACATGTAATGGCTAATTGCCATAAGTTACTTCCACAAGTAAATTGGAACTGATTTCTATCAAATGAAGAATTATATAAGGTATCGTTCTCCCTTATCCTTAACTATAGTTAAATTCTTTTGCATTCCATTAGTTGTATGATTATCATGTTATTTTGTAAATAGATAATGACGTCCGATGAATTTGGGGACCAAATTCCTTGAAGTGGGGGAGGATGTAACACCACGGTTGAATAATAAAATATAAAAGTAAAATTTTGAAATATGTACTGGAATTAAAAGTTATCTCCTTGTTATTTAATGACTTCAATGATTTTCTTAATTAAAGAATATTATCTATTTTTGAAAGTGGCCAAAATTATATCAATAATTATTTTTCTACAATCACCATAAAGAGACTTTCATATTCCAAGATGCAATCGAATTTTCTACGTTGAATTGGATTTAATAGGTATAAATCAAATTAAACGAATTTCACCCGTAGGCTAAAGTTTCGACTAATTTCTAAAAATATGAAAAAATTATATTCTTGCAGAGAACGAAGTGTTTAACAATATTGTCAATTGGGCCGACCCCAAATAAAAATTTAATTAGGCTTAATTAAGGAGTTTTAGCCAAAATTGTTGCTTTTCATATACCAACCTTAATTGATCAAATTCGAGTCCATTTCTCAACCAATCGAGCCCAAACCGGTCCCAAATGATAGGTTAACCCTAGTAGATCGTTTCCCCTCTAAAACCCTAGCCTCTAGAATCTCCCTTTCAGAGGTGGCGGCGCGGATAGGATCGAGTGCGAGTTTTTCGCCGTTCTTCCCTCTTTGGACTCTTCACCCGAATTTGATCGCTAGAGGCATCCATTAACCCTATAAGTAGAAAGCTTTGGTAGCCCTAGAACCCCATTTGCATCTCCAACAGACGACGTGACCTGTGGTGGCCGATCGACGGTGTATTAGGGTGAGGATCGACGGGTGTTCGTGGATTAAGGTTTTGGCGTCTTCCTCCTTCTTCCTCGATTAAAGTAGGTTTCTCTCAGGCACAACCTTAATTAAACCATACCATGACATGCACCTCAAAGTCTTCTTTTATTTGATCATATTTTGCCCAATTTTTATGATCTATATTGTGCGAATTCATCATTTCATTGAGAGGATGTGATTAGGGTTTTTCTACATTCCTTTTTGTCTGATTATGTAGGCTAATCGAAGTCAAATCTTGAGATTGATCATGCCTTCTTGTTCATTTTTAAGTTCTCTTTCGATCGATAGTAGTTTGCCCAATTTTTATGAAGTATATAGATCGAATTAAGCTTTTCATTTGACATGTATCGGGTTTGTCACCGTTCTGGGCATGGCGAGCATTGAACGGCCCTAATAGAGACCGCTTACTGTTCCGCGGTCACACGACAAACCATTTGTGACTGAGCGGCTTCCAGTTAGACCGTTTATATGTCAAGCGGCCACGAGATTGACCGTCATTATACGGCGGGGTTCCAAGTGGAGCGGCCCTCAAACGACCGTTTACAGAATTGAACGGCCCCTCGATAGACCGCGTTATGACGGTGGGTTTTTCAAAGAAAAGAGGAGTTGCGTTGGTTCTGAGCGGTCCTCCTCTGACCGCTGAATGCGTTGAGCGGTCCATATATAGACCGTTTTAACCCTGTTTCAGTAAAATATTACTCGTTTCCAGCATGTTGTGTTCTATTTTTCTTGATTAGATAATACGATTTTAGGGCTTAAATTTGTAGTATGAACACACTAATGACTAGGATTCATGGAATATTTGATCTAGGGTCTAATCGTCATCCAATTATGTTATCCTCTCCATGTTCACCTTTCATGTATCCTAGTTTAATTGAAAAGAAAGTAGACTAATATGCTTGATCAAGTGATTAGTTACAATTTAGTTGTATAGTTAAAACTTGTTTTAAGGTCGTGCCACTCCGGTGGTGGCGACTAGACCGAATGTCTCATTTTTCGTTGATTGTTAACTATTGAATTCTTGGACATCTAATTACCTCTCCGTCGGATATTCCTTCCGCCGGACTAGGTGTTCATGTTCCGAGGCCTTCATAAGCCCCCGTGAGCCTGGGATTCCCACTAGGACGCCGGCGGGTTGTACCCACAAAGCCTAAACCTTCTAACTGATTCGAATCGCTTGCTTTTGCCCGAGCCCAAAGTCGGGACTATCCTAGTTTGAGCAGCCCTTTTGAGACCGTTCTGCCAATGAGCGGTCCAGTCATGACCGTCTGACACTTTGAACGGCCCCCGTTAGATCATTTTTTCAACCGACTGTGCGTCGACCTTGGTCATTTGGACTAAGTGATTTGCGCGGTCGTTTATGGACCGTGTACCTCTCACGCGGCCCCTTCATGACTATGTTGATCCGGCGTATGCACCGACCTTCCTCGTTCATCGATCTGTAAACGGCTCTTATTTGACCGTTCTGTGATAGAGTGGGCCGTTTATGGACTGTATTATTACTTTTAAGTGGTCCATGTCAGACTGTTTACTTGTTTAGCGGTCCTCTGCCGACCGTTTATGTTTCAGGCTTTCCGTTTTTAGGTTTTGAATTGTGTAAGCTGCTCTAGCCTATTCAAGCTATGGTATTTCGAGTTTTTGACATATTGTTAGGTCTATTGATAACATTATCCATTCTAAGTCATTTTGAATGACTTTTCCCTCTCGATTAATGAGCTTGTTGTTTGGAATCTCAAGAAAAATCAATAATTCTTACGCATTACACCTTGATTACATGAATTTGACCTTGGAACTCTTGGCTATTAAATATTGTGTATGTCTAGATTCATGGGATCTATGATCCAAATAAATCAATGACAAGGCAATCATTTTAAGGGCCCGGTCTGGTCGTGGGAGGCGCACCCGAAAAGTACTTGATCTCCGGGGAGGTGAATGACTAGGTGTGGCATTTGGCACCGGTACTATCTAGCGTGTTAAGTCTATGACATTCCACACTCTTGTGATACTTACTATACTTGCTTGAAAGCAGGAAGCGCTCGCTCGCATGACTTGACTTGACTTGATATATGGCCATTCACTTGAAGTTTTAACTACTTGCTCTTGCTATTGTGACTTGCAATCTTTATCGTGCTAATAATCTTGTTATCATGCTTAATTGTTTTTCTCGCGTTATTCATGCATTCATGAAATGGTTAATTATTTAAACTATGTCTGATGACAGAGTGTAATTCCTACTGAGCTTCCTGCTCACCCTTACTTTCCAACCCTTTTCAGGCAACGCGGTAGATGGAACGCTTGAAATTGGGATCGGGCCAACATGATCGAGTGAACCTGGAGTTTAGAGACCGGAGTCTTTTATTTTCTTGAGTCTAGATAGTATCGTGGATCTTGCTATTTTCTCTTCTTTATTTCTTTTATTGAGTCCACATTGTATTTAAATTACAAATATCAATAAAATTATATTTCCTCAAATTAATGGCCTCCATGTGTTGAATATTATTTATTTGTGTTTAATTTATTTTGCTCTTGTTATCATGACTGTTTCGCTGTACGTTCTGAACACTGCTTCCCGCTGCTATCGGTTCGAGGCGTGACAAAAAAACTTTTTCCCAGCCCCTTAACCGGGGTTTACATGGACCAGGTTGATCCCCATCAACTTGGTCCGCTGTTGGCATTTAAAAAAAAGAAGAAGAAAAGAAAGAAATGAAATCTAGGCTATTGTCTCCGGCCTCATGAGGGAGAAAAGAAGTATTATTAAAAAGGGGAAAGGGAGAGAAAAAGCCCAAACGAAATGAAGCAATAAATACAAGGAAGCAAAAAAAATAACGAAGGCCTGTTTCGGCGGGGGTGGTGCCGCCAGACAAGGCACCCGATGGGGTGCCACCCGCCGTCACCCTTCCCCCCTTTTCTCCCTTAATATATGTATAAAAAAGAAAAAGGAAACAAACGCAGCAAAGCAAAAGACGAAAAGGGGCAGAGAAAAGAAAGAAGAAGAAACAAAAAATGGGGGGGGGAGGTTTTTGAGCATTTAATGCTCGGACACTTCTTTGCCAGCATGCAAACGACAACACGACGACAGCGACGCTGTCCACAGTAGGGGCAGCCCGACTGGCAATGGCGGGGCATCCCTACGGCCACTCCGTAGGACCCCCGCATCCCTGCTCCCCCATTCCTACAAGAAAAAAAATGATGGCAGAAAAAACATGCAAGGCATCCCACGAAGAGAATATCCCGGTCCTCTATATATATCCCCACCCATGCAAAAAAAAGTGGGTTGGAGAAATCTGCAAAGGGGAGAGAGTTGAAGAAACGAAAGAGAGATAGAGAGCCATAGTGCAAAGTACAGAGGGAGAAGAGAGAGTAAGGGAGAGCAGAGAGGTGAGGATGAAGAACAGGGAGCCTCTGCTCTCATTCTTTCCTTGTATATTTTTGCTTTCTCCTATGTAATCTTATCCTCTCATTGTTGAGAAGTGGAAATAAATACCCCTTTTAGGAGATTTTCATGTTGCAGGGAGCCTATCCTCTCGTTCTTTCCCTGTATTCTTTTCCTTTCCAGTTTTCTTTTGGTTTACTGAAAGATTTTAGTCATCCAGTTCCCTCCCTCACAGGTTGAACTGACAGCCTCAGGGGGGTGATTCAACAGCTACCCATGTTGCTGGCCCGGTAGCCATCGAGCCTGAACCTCTTTCTGCTTCCAAAAAAAAAACGCTTCAGGGGCTGGAGGGGACTGATCTGGCGGCAAACACGCGTCGGATCAGCTCTCCTCCTGATCCGGTGCCTTGTATAGCCGCCGTATCACTTTTGTTATTATTCCTTTACCTTCAGCCGCCATATCACCCATTTGCATTTACTTTTTCTTTTAGCCACCGTATCACCCTTTTGCCCTTTTGGTTTTTGCCTTGGCCGCCGGATCAAGAAGGGAGTCGCCCCTTTCATTTGGCAGCCGGCTCAAGGGGTCTGCCCTATTACTTGGCTACCGGATCACTTCCTAGCCTTCCCATTTGGATTTTTGCTTCGATCTGATTAATCCTAGTCCTGACAGGGGTTTGCCAAGTCCTCACAGCATGATCCTTGATCGGCAAGAGGGATACAAATATTCTGATTTATACCGATTGTTTCCTTCGAGCTTTGGAGGAGGCCGATATGGATGTTACCGCTTTTGTGAGCATCATTGTTATTGTGTGACCATCTCAGATTCTCTGTGGACGAGCACGCAATTTACACCCTCCCAAACATGTCGGATCTGGGGGAGGTGTTGTCGAGTTTTTTCTACGATACTTGGACTAATTGCAAGATCAGTGATAAAAAAAATGAATGACAAAATGAGAAAATTAATTTATAAAAGAAAATACACAACAAAGAACACATATATAGATAATAACAAAATTGAATGAATGAATAAACATGGGAGTAAATCTATGCATTCAAGCCTGGTTGTGATCGAAAGAAGAGAAAATAAAAATGAATGAATGAATAAAAATGTAATAACTGGTTGTGATCGAAAGAAGAGAAAACAAAAAAAAAAGAACAGATGCTTGATCCGGCGGGGTGGGGTGCCGCCGGATCATGGCACCCCAGGGTGCCATCCGGCTACAATCCCTCCCCATTCTCCCATATTATATATATATATAATAACAAAGAGAAAAATAACACACACACACGCATGTAACACAACACACACAAATACGATAACGTTCCAGCCATGTGAAACGGTGGCTGCACTATTCCCTTGCATTTCGACCCTGTTTCTTCTTTTATTTTTGTTAACATATTTTGTTTACTATTTACCTCTTGCACTAATCCTTTCACTAGGAGTTCGTCTGGTCTCCTACGTCTGACACTTAAAAAAATCAAAATAATAAAGATAATATTATAAAATAAATAAATGGATAAATCGATAGATAAATAATAACAAAATAACGTTAAAGCAAAAAAATAAATATATCTAAGAAAGCTAACACAATAAAAAGAATAACATAATAAAATTGAAACAAATAAAAAAATGATGAAAAAAATGAACAAAATTGATGAAAATGATAATATAATGATGAAAGTGGCGCCATGAAAGTAAGAAGATAATAAAATAAATGAATACGAATGCCATCCTTAAGAGATGAATGGCATTTGGTCCGGAGCCCTCACCTCCCTCGACCTGGTATGAAAGAGATATTAATGCTTCGGCAAGTCGTGGTTGGACCTCGGGGACCACCCCCATCGTGGTCGTGACCTGACTTTGCCCCGGGCCAATAGCCCGATAAACCCGACCCACTTTCACCATGACCTAATCCCATTCTTTCATTGAATATCAAACTCACCGTGCCACCGGCAAATATTTGCTTAAAGATTCTTTATACTTTTGTTGTGTTTCTCACCCGGACTTCCTGTCCGAACATGAAAAGGTCAACAAGATGACTGACATTGTAATGACCCGGAGATCAGGGTACCGAAAAACCGATACAAAGAACTCGGAGACGCCACCCAAGAGGCTGATGAGGCCTCATAAGGGTTGGGAGGATTGTTTGAGGAGGTGCATAATGAATTGGAATTACACAAGTATTTTTAAGATAATAATTTTCAATGGAAGCAATTTAGAACATCAGAGTGATATATTCATATAAGAGTCCAGGTTCATCCATTACAAGTCCAGAAGTTGTACAAGAGTTAAATGGAGACAACTACACGGGGCATACCCCGGTCAAAACAATGGAGACCACTGCTGGCACCTAAGACTGCCTGTCAAAAGCACGAGAATCACCTGCGGACTGCTGCTGCATCTCACGTGGAAAGGAAGGGTGAGTCTCACATCATAGACTCAGTAGGGTTCACGCAGATCCCTACCTCGCAGCTAAACTTATAAAAACAGTCAATAATTGAATGGCATAGGAAATTGACAGTTTAATAAAGCTATACAGGCATAAGAACAATTAAATATAGCCAAACACAAATGCCATTTTATCCCATGTTAATTCGAACGAATAATTAAACACGAGAATCATAATCTACCAATAGAATTAAAGTTCAACATTTTCAAGTGACAGGAGAAAGAGAAGACCACCAGAAAAAGACCAGACGCGTCCACTGACGACTTATACTGCGTCTCAAGTATCTCCACTAGCCTGGAACACGACAAGTGAGACACGTAATAGTAACCAAAGTCAAGAACTAGTCAGGGTCACACTCGTCAGTGTCAGTCCATGCCCCTGACCATGTGTGCACACACAAGCTCAATGCCTTGAGCCAGGCCTCAAGCTAGTTTTCCCTCCTAGTAGGACGCTACTGCCAAGGAAGGGGGCCCATGGAAACCAGCTTAAAAATTGTACACCGGGATTACACCGCCACCTCTCCCAGGTGGGCCGACACTAAAGGTCGTCGGGCTACGACTAGTGGTTTCATCATAAGGAAAGAGAAAATAACTCTACTAGGATATAAAAAAATATGCCACAGTTCATAAAAATACTTAAACATGGCAAAGATGCAATATTAAAAGCATAATTAAATAAGCAGGATTGAATTTATAAACTACAGGGATCAAACGGTCTAGTCAGGGCCGCAAGGCCCAGGTAAGCGGTCGAACGATTGGTCGCTTCACTGACCCAGGCGGTCTTACCATGACTGCTTAGTCACAGTTACTTCACTATATGTATTGAACAGAATAGAAAACAGTCTTGGATAGGGCCGCCTAATCAAGAAACGGTCGCGCGACTGACCGTCTAGTGATGGAAAATGGTCCGGTCTAGGCCGCTACACTTACACCGCCTTAATCAGGAAGAAGGAGCTTAGCGGTCGGTTGCTGGGCCGCTAAGGTCTACAGACGATCGGACGAAAGACCGCCATTAACAAGAAATGGTCAGGCCAAGACCGCTAAGGTCCACCGCCTTATACAACTAAGAAAACGGTCCTTGGAAGGACCGCTTGCCTTCCAGAGAACCCGAAACGTGGGGAATTCAAATGAAACCCCTCCCAATCGATTCCAATCGATGGGATTAAAACTTTAAACCTATTTCCTGCCATCACACATCCATTCTATAGCATCTTTACACCCAAAACCACAAAGACAATGGCCATGGAGTGATTTTCATGGATTAAAACATAAATGACTATGTTCATGCATTTTTCACTCAAACCATGGGAAAACATAAAACAAAGGGCATGCAATTAGAAATAAAGCATCCTAAGAGGAAGGGTAATCCATCCCCCTACATATTTTGCTGATTGCTACGCCGTTCCTCGTCATTCTTCACAAAGGAACCGTGCCCTACTCCCGGGGTTTTTAACCTCTACGCTCCACGGTCGCCTCCACGACAATGACACCACGCCACCTACGCCTTGGGCTCGCCAAGGCCACCTCCTTTTGGTCCTATAAGGCTCTGGGGTGAGCACACCACTGAGAGAGCAAGAGGGGGGTTGGGACGTGCGTAGGAGAGAAAGAGAGAGGGAGAGAGGAAATTCTCCCCCCAAAAAACATAACAAAATGATTTTTGTTGTCATTTTTTTGATAAACAATTAATTATTATAAAAAGGCATTAAAAGAAGTAAAATTACATCTATGTCTTATCTAGCTTCTAAAAGCTTATAGAAAATGGCTAAGCCCACTAAACTAGGCCCATTAAGCCCATTAAAATAGCTTTAACACATGAATTATTTAATATTCCGATACCGATAAGAATCCGTTAACTACCGGGTCTTACACTCCCTCCCTCCTAATACAAATTTCGTCCTCGAAACTTATAAGGAAACACGAGGAGAGAACTGAAGAGATATACCTTAATTGAATAAAAATGGAAACTGTTGACGCATTTCGTCTTCATGTTCCCAAGTAGCCTCATTACCGGAGTGACGCTGCCATACTACCTTTACCAGAGGGATAACTTTATTCCTCAATCGTTGTTCACGATGATCCTCAATCCGAATCAGATACTCTGGTGTGGATAGATCCGCTCTCACCTCAGGCCACATTGAATCATCTAACACATGAGATGCATCAGAAATATACTTCCTTAATTGGGAAACATGAAACACATCGTGGATTGCTTGCATCGCCGATGGCAACTGAAGTCGATAAGCCACTTGGCCCACATGCTCCAAGATAGGAAAAAGACCAATATATCGTGGACTAAGCTTTCCACGCTTCCCAAATCTCAACACTCCTTTCATTGGTGGTATTTTCACAAAAACAAAATTTCCAGGCTCAAATTGCAATGGTCTTCTATGCCGATCTACATAGCTTTTCTATCGACTTTGGGCTATCAACATCTTCTGCCTGATCAGACGTACCACATCGACACATTGTTGTACTGATGGGGACATCACCTCCCATGCCCACGTTCACAGCTCGTCTCCTCGCCCCGGTTGCATCCGGCATGGTTTAGTCATTTAATTTTGAGTCCTATGTAATTTTATTTGAGTCATTTGATGTATTTTCCCTTTTATTTGAGTCATGTTCCTAGGTCTTGCATTTATTTTCCTAAATTTGAGTGTCATTAGATTGTGTAATGTGCTATTGGGTCCAATTCTTCGGGCTTGGCCCATGAGCCCCCCTACCCCTTCGGTTATTTGTTATTGAGTCTTTTGTAAGTGACTTATTGTAAAATGTGGGTTTCCTATATATAGGGCCCCATTTCCTTCATTTGGAGGTAATGAATCAATCAATGAAAAAAATACCATTTGAGAGTCCAAAGCTTAGTTTAGTGGAGTGATTCCAACATTCTTTGGGTGAGAAACCCTAGGGGAGAGATTCCCCACCCTTCCCTCTCTTAATCCCTCTTTTTTTACTCCACTTTCTCTCTCCTCAACACCCAATTTCGAATTTTCTTCTCTCTCCTCCCTTCCCAATCACCTCAACCCCCACCTACCATCATTAAAGCCCTCCACTTCCCCATGGCCTCCATTACTCCACCCCCCTAGTCCCAAGAAGATCCCTCACCATTCCAACACCATCTTCCACATTCCAACACCACTTTCCCCATTCCAACACAATCAACCCCTTCCCCACACAACCCCACAACTTCCAAGGCCATTTCAAATTTGAAATCCACCCTTCCCTCCACTCACTTGTGCCCCCCCCTCACTTTCTCCTCTCACCCACCTTCCCAAATTCGTAGCTCCTCCTCCCACCACCTGTTAGACCCCCTTCCAGACCCCATTCTTCCCTTCCCCCACCTTAGAACACCCCCTCCTAGACCCCCTCACAGCCTGGGCTTTCCCCACACTCATCCACCCCCATTTCCCCTCCCATATACCCCATTCCCCCCCATCATCATCAACCTATAGCTCTCAACTGAAGATCTATAGAAGACCAGCAACTTGCAGCGGCCACCACGACCTCCTCCGGACGAGTTTGAAGACCCAAGAGCCATCGTCGGAAGCGTCTGCCAGTCACCTTCGCAACCGAAGTCGTTTCGTCTTCTTCCGATCTCTGAGTCGTCTAGGAGGTCCATTCTCCCACAGCTGCGCGGTTCTGTCTCGGCTGAGGACCTGAGCCAGATTAGAAGCTCTGCCACGACGAACCCCGAAGAAATCAGTCCTAAAGTTCTTCTTCAAAGTTCTTCAACGGCCTGTCTACTTTCAGAATCAAGAAGCGGAAGCACATTCAGCATCTGGGAACAGAAGTTACCAATTTTCTTCCACAGTCGCGCGGCTCTGCCTTCCCCAGTCTGCATCAACACCTCCTCACTCTTCTGGCTCCACAGATCGTCTCCGTTCTCTTCTGGCATCCCTGTTTCTTTTGCTGCAAGGAGGACTCACCCACGGTTCTAACGGAGCTAACGGCATCAAATTTAGAGTTCGGGAGCGGCTAGGACAGCCTCTGCATCCTACTGTTGGTGACTTGCCCTTGCTAGTCTGAGAAATAGAGGCCCTGTTCAAGCTCCTGCCCTGACCTGCAGCGACTCCAGAAGAATTTACAAAAATTCTGAGGCATTCCCCTTCCTTTTATGAAGATTTCGCCACCGGTCTCGCCATCAGCAAAATTCATGAGCAAGATCTACAACAGCAACACCGACCCTCTATCCTGGTTCGCAGACAGCAGACAGATTCGGCATCCACCCTTGTTCCTCGTTCTTTGCTTTGGTTTCCCCACCCCGCTTGGCCGGCTGAAGGCCCCTCCCTGCGTGGAGGTAGTATTGATGTAATATCATTAACCCCCACCCCAAGTTCCCCCTCCTGCGAGAGGTGTAGTGATGTAATTTGTTTGGGCAGGTCAAGCGACACCGCCGCGGCGTGTGGGGATCCACTCGCCTCCCCGCTCGCCCTCGTCTCCGACCGGGACCCGTTTCTTCAAACCGATCGAGTAAGTGCTCAAACCTTCACTCCACTTAGTGCTTGTCTTTCAATATTAGTTCTAATTCCGCCGGTTATGCGAGTGAGAGCCCGATCCTCAAGCCCCATTGCCTTGAGTGATCACCGTGGGAAGAGTGCAACCGGTGCCTTCGGCACTTCGTCGGCCCCGTTGAATTGGGCTTCCAAATCCATTGGGAATCAAATCTTGGCCTTGCTGGCCCTCTACCAGCAAGGGCCCAACCCCTCAACCTCACCTTGGCATTGCCAAGTTACCCCGGGCTTGGGTGAGCGACGAGAGAGCGGCGGCCCAAATTGGCCCATTTAGATTGCGATTGTGCTTGCTTGCATTAGGTCCGAGGTTGTGTCACATCAAGTGGTATCAGAGCAAGTTATTGACTTGTCTCTACAAGTCAAGTCCTAGGGCATGCTTGCATTCTTATCTGAACCGTGCATTGTCAACCCATCATTGTTAACATTGAGTCTTGGGTCACATGGCCCCTCTCCCAATCATATCACATGCATGCTTACCTAATGGAGAGCCCGTAGAAATTGATTTCATTGACCTAGAATCTGAAAATTGGGTGTCCCCCGATATCATTACCTCTCTTTGTAGGACCGGACAAATTGTGCACAATGGAGACCAAGTCTTTATTGAATTCCATAAATGGTTCGGGAAGACTAAGTATTTGGATGGGGCTTGGTGTGAAAGGGGAACATTGGCGGGTCCATGTATAATCTTAGGTAAGAAATGGTTAGATGAAGGAATGCCGACATCGACCTAACACGTCAGACTTGCCTAGTGTATCCGCCACACCTTTCGGGAACCTTTAAATTCAACAACCTTATATTCTCCCACCCGCGAGAATCCCGCCCTTGTTCACCACCCCGGGTGCACCATACTCCGGCCATCATCACCCCACCATCAAAGAACCTTCCCGCTCCATTAGCTTTGGAAGAAGTAGTCCACACCACAACCATAGGTCCCCATACCCAATTGGGCCCCATGACCAACTCTCCACCTAGGCCCATGGTAACCCTCACCACTACCTCTCCATCACCCCCAAAAGGGGACACTCCTCCCAAAACCAATCAACCCAAACCCCTTCAACCCACCCATCTTCCTCTCCCTACCCCAATCCTATCCCAACCTAAGCCTCCAATACTTCCACTCCCAAACCCCACACTACCAATCCCAAACCAAGTTTCCCTTTACCCTCCACCCCAGGAGCACCACACACCAACCCTCATCACCCCAAAAGACCCTCTCACCTCCTTGGTAGAAGAACTCATACCCAATTCAATAGTTGAGGACACTCCAAACCCACTCCCCACCTTGGAGGAAACCCAAGTCCAAGTTGAGAAAGAAACATCACACGATGGTCCTCACCTTACATCACCCTCTCTAGTTGGGACCAAGCTCATCTTAGGAGAACCCATTGTTAGTTGGCTAAAGGAGAGCCCAATTAGAGAGATCCGGGCCCATGTTTTCCCTCCCATAGAACAAGACCTTCCCTTAGTGCCCTTCTTCTCCTATCACATCACAATCCAAGCCTCCTATCAAGTGGAAACCTTAGAGGACCTTCTCAAGGGCATGGCATGGCAATTAGAGATGACTAGCATGTTGACCTCTATGGTAGAACAACCTAGGAGCCTTAGCCTCCTACACCTATGCATAGGGTCTATCACCTCGGTTTGCACCATTGGTTGCTACACTAGCGACCTCCTTCTATTCCTACCTACACCCGATGAGCCCAACCTTCTCCTCGATTTAGAGCTTCTTATCTCGGGTAGAAAGTCAAGCCCTCCACTCATGGTTGACCCACTTGCCAAGAATATTGGCCCAACTATCATGGAGAATGATGACTTAGCACCTTTTGAGGATCTTGAGGACATGGAGTTCCTCCCCCTAGGTAACCCATTTTATGATCAATATGATCCAATCCAATGGGAGTCAAGAGACTCGTGTGACCCAAACACTTTATCCACCACCCACCTTTCCCTAAACCAACTCACAATGTTTGACCCAATTCACTCCATCTTAGACCCGGGTTACTCCTTGGGAGCCATGACCTTGGGCCACATATCCCTAGGTAATAAAGTTTTGCCCCACCCCATGATGACCACCTTCTTAGATCCATTCGATCCTTTCCAATGGGAGTTCAAGGGTTGTCCCACACCTATACACATGGAAGTCACCTTTGGGAAAAGCATGCATGTGTCTAGGCTTACCATACCCCTTGGCATGAACACTATATTGGGTCCATTCATTCATATCACCCATATGTCAAGTAGAAAGTATGAGTGGTCCATATTTGGATGTCATGGTCCACCTTCATGCATCATGGGTCTTAAGCATGTCAAAAGCATCTACGGATGTCCAGGTCCCCCTACATTCATCACCACTTTGCATGATAGGTTCACCTACGGGTGCCCCGGCCCAACTAGGCCCACCAAAGTCTACGTGACAACATTGCATGATAAGTCCACATATGGTTGCCCCGGCCCTCCAAAATCTATCAAAGTCTTCTTGGCATCAAAGCATGATTGGTCTACTTTTGGTTGCCCAGGTCCACCCATCACCCCTAGAATGTCAACATTCACAAAGTGGCATGAAAGCCTTTGCAAGCACATAAGCAAAAAGAATGAGGCTTATAAGAGGCGGGCCGACTCTCATCGGCGTCACCAAGAATTTCATGAGGGTGACTTTGTGATGGTAACGACGGAGAGGCTCTCCCCGGGAGCCAACTCTAAACTGAGGCCACGTGGGGCTGGTCCCTTCCAGGTCTTGAGGCGCATTGGTGCAAATGCCTACGAGTTAGATCTCCCTGAGGAGTATGGAATAAGTCCCACATTCAATGTTGCCGACCTAGTGTCATATAAGGGACCCACGGTGGTACCTAGTGAGGAGATTGAGCCTACGTCTTCCCTTGAGAGAGCACCCACCCGTGAGGAGAGACCACCAGCCAAGAGAGCCCAGCGTGAACAAATTGAACAAATATTGGATGAACAAGTCACTACCACTCGGAGCAAGGTATACGAGCACTATCTCGGCAGGTGGATGGATCAGTCTCGTTCGGAAGACTTGAGGGCTGTACCACTTCTACACCCTCCAAGGAGGGAAGGACACTTACTCGACGGAGTCGAGTTCTCCGCACCCCGGGAGTATGATGGGGACATCACCTCCCATGCCCACGTTCACAGCTCGTCTCCTCGCCCCGGTTGCATCCGGCATGGTTTAGTCATTTAATTTTGATTCCTATGTAATTTTATTTGAGTCATTTGATGTATTTTCCCTTTTATTTGAGTCATGTTCCTAGGTCTTGCATTTATTTTCCTAAGTTTGAGTGTCATTAGATTATGTAATGTGCTATTGGGCCCAATTCTTCGGGCTTGGCCCATGAGCCCCCCCTACCCCTTCGGTTATTTGTTATTGAGTCTTTTGTAAGTGACTTATTGTAAAATGTGGGTTTCCTATATATAGGGCCCCATTTCCTTCATTTGGAGGTAATGAATCAATCAATGAAAAAAATACCATTTGAGAGTCCAAAGCTTAGTTTAGTGGAGTGATTCCAACATTCTTTGGGTGAGAAACCCTAGGGGAGAGATTCCCCACCCTTCCCTCTCTTAATCCCTCTTTTTTACTCCACTTTCTCTCTCCTCAACACCCAATTTCGAATTTTCTTCTCTCTCCTCCCTTCCCAATCACCTCAACCCCCACCTACCATCATTAAAGCCCTCCACTTCTCCATGGCCTCCATTACTCCACCCCCCTAGTCCCAAGAAGATCCCTCACCATTCCAACACCATCTTCCACATTCCAACACCACTTTCCCCATTCCAACACAATCAACCCCTTCCCCACACAACCCCACAACTTCCAAGGCCATTTCAAATTTGAAATCCACCCTTCCCTCCACTCACTTGTGCCCCCCTCCCCTCACTTTCTCCTCTCACCCACCTTCCCAAATTCGTAGCTCCTCCTCCCACCACCTGTTAGACCCCCTTCCAGACCCCATTCTTCCCTTCCCCCACCTTAGAACACCCCCTCCTAGACCCCCTCACAGCCCGGGCTTTCCCCACACTCATCCACCCCCATTTCCCCTCCCATATACCCCATTCCCCCCCATCATCATCAACCTACAGCTCTCAACTGAAGATCTACAGAAGATCAGAAACTTGCAGCGGCCACCACGACCTCCTCCGGACGAGTTTGAAGACCCAAGAGCCATCGTCGGAAGCGTCTGCCAGTCGCCTTCGCAACCGAAGTGGTTTTGTCTTCTTCCGATCTCCGAGTCGTCTAGGAGGTCCATTCTCCCACAGCTGCATGGTTCTGCCTCGGCTGAGGACCTGAGCCAGATTAGAAGCTCTGCCACGACGAACCCCGAAGGAACCAGTCCTCAAGTTCTTCTTCAAAGTTCTTCATCGGCCTGTCTACTTTTAGAATCAAGAAGCGGAAGCCCATTCAGCATCTGGGAACAGAAGTTACCAATTTTCTTCCACAGTCGCGCGGCTCTGCCTTCCCCAGTCTGCATCGACACCTCCTCACTCTTCTGGCTCCACAGATCGTCTCCGTTCTCTTCTGGCATCCCCGTTTCTTTTTCTGCAAACAGGACTCACCCACGGTTCTAACGGAGCTGACGGCATCAAATTTGGAGTTCAGGAGCGGCCAGGACAGCCTCTGCATCCTACTGTTGGTGACTTGCCCCTGCTAGTCCGAGAAATAGAGGCCCTGTTCAAGCTCCTGCCCCGACCTGCAGCGACTCCAGAAGAATTTACAAAAATTCTGAGGCATTCCCCTTCCTGTTACGAAGATTTCGCTACCAGTCTCGCCATCAGAGAAATTTCTGAGCAAGATCTACAACAGCAACACCGACCCTCTATCCTGGTTCACAAACAGCAGGCAGATTCGGCGTCCACCCTTGTTCCTCGTTCTTTGCTTTGGTTTCCCCACCCCGCTTGGCCGGCTGAAGGCCCCTCCCTGCGTGGAGGTAGTATTGATGTAATATCATTAACCCCCACCCCAAGTTCCCCCTCCTGCGAGAGGTGTAGTGGTGTAATTTGTTTGGGCAGGTCAAGCGACACCGCCGCGGCGTGTGGGGATCCACTCGCCTCCCCGCTCGCCCTCGTCTCCGACCGGGACCGGTTTCTTCAAACCGATCGAGTAAGTGCTCAAACCTTCACTCCACTTAGTGCTTGTCTTTCAATATTAGTTCTAATTCCGCCGATTATGCGAGTGAGAGCCCGATCCTCAAGCCCCATTGCCTTGAGTGATCACCGTGGGAAGAGTGCAACCGGTGCCTTCGGCACTTCGTCGGCCCCGTTGAATTGGGCTTCCAAATCTATTGGGAATCAAATCTTGGCCTTGCTGGCCCTCTACCAGCAAGGGCCCAACCCCTCAACCTCACCTTGGCATTGCCAAGTTACCCCGGGCTTGGGTGAGCGACGAGAGAGCGGCGGCCCAAATTGGCCCATTTAGATTGCGATTGTGCTTGCTTGCATTAGGTCCGAGGTTGTGTCACATCATGTACCATCTCGGGTCCTGTCAACAGTTGATCACCATCGGTAAACTAATTTAACGGTGTACGACAAGGACGCCCATACAAAGCTTCATACGGAGCCATATCGATACTAGAATGATAGCTATTATTATAAGAGAATTACACCAATGGCAAGTGTTGACTCTATGAACCCTGCCATTCCAGACAACACGATCGCAACATATCTTCCAATGTCTGAATAGTCCTCTCGGACTGACCATCAGACTGAGGATGATACGCTGAACTGAATGCCAACTCTGTGCCCAACGCCTTTTGAAAACTCCACCAAAAGCCAGAAGTAAAATGCGCACGATCTAACACAATGGATTTTGGAATTCCATGCAATGGCACAATCTTCGCAACATAAAGCTCAGCCAATTTCTAAACATTCCACGTTACCTTGATCGGCAACATTCTTGCTATCTTGGTCAGACGATCAACTAACAGCCAAATACCATCAAAGCCTTGTTAAGTCCGAGGTAAACCGACAACAAAATTAGTAGTGACATGATTCCATTTCCACATTTGAATCTTCAGAGGTTGAAGCATTCCTCCAGGCCTTTGATGCTCAGCTTTGACCTGTTGACATGTCAAACATTTAGACACGAAATCAGCTACATCCCTTTTCATACCTGGCCACCAAAATTACCTTTTCACATTATGATACATTTCCATGGTGCCGTGATGAATAACATAGCGGGATCCATGCGCTTCATGTAAAATAGCACTCCTCAACAAATCATCAGCTGGAACATAGAGTCTACCTTTGAATCTAACCACTGAATCATCACAGAACTCCACATCCGGCATCAACACAATGCGAGACAACTCAGGGTCTGTCTGCTGTGTCTCCCTAATCTGTTGGTAAATAGTTGGAGTCATCACCAGACTAGCAAAAACAGCTACCATCGGATCACGATGAATTTTCAATCTGAATGTCTCACAAGGAAACTGTTCCCACAACTTCCATTCTTGCATTAGCAAATGACTGGTTTGCACTTTTCTGCTCAGTGCATCATCTACCACATTCATCTTGCCAGGTTGATAAGATAGAGTAAAATTATAATCTTTCATGTACTCCATCCATCTGCGCTGATGAAGATTCAAATCTTTTTAAGAAAACACATACTTCAAACTTTGATGATCTGTAAAGATCTCAAATTTCTCACCATACAAGTAGTGTCTCCATATTTTCAATGCAAAGATCACCGCCGCCAACTCTAAATTATGAGTGGGATAATTTTCTTCTTGCTGTTTTAATTGCCGGGATGCATAGACTATGACCTTGCCATGCTGCATAAGCACTGCACCCAAACCTACTCGAGAGGCATCTGTGCACACCACGAATCCACCCGAGCCAGAAGGCAAAACAAGCACTAGAGAAGTAGTGAGCAGTCTTTTCAACTCATTGAAGCTCTGTTCATATTTATCCGACCACACAAATGGCACATCTTTGCGAGTCAACTTAGTCATTGGTGCGATAATTCGTACAAAATCTTGAATAAATCTTCTATAATAACCAGCAAGACCCAAAAAGCTTCTAATCTCTATCACAGTCTTAGGGCTCTACCATTGAAGAACAGCTTCAATTTTAACATGATCAACTGTAACTCCGTCACCAGAAATCACATGGCCTAGAAAATGAACTTCCCGAAGCCAAAACTCACATTTGCTGAATTTTGCATAAAGCTCTTGATCTCGTAGAGTCTGCAATACCACCCTAAGATGCTGCACATGTTCCTCCTTAGAAGTAGAATAGACCAAAATGGCATTCACAAAGATCACCACAACTTGGTCCAAATATGGACGAAACACACGGTGCATTAAGTCCATAAATGCTGCTGTGACATTGGTCAGCCCAAATGGCATAACCAAAAATTCATAATGACCATACCTCGTGCTAAAGGCAATCTTCTCGACATCAGATTCCCTGATCCGCAATTGGTAATAACCAGATCGAAGATCAATTCAAGAAAAGACATATGCCGACTAAAGTTGGTCAAATAAATCATCGATCCTGGGCAAAGAATATTTATTCTTGACAGTCACCTGATTTAATTGCCTGTAATCAATACATAACCTCAGGCTTCCATCTTTCTTCTTCACAAATAATACAGGAGCACCGCATGGAGAAAAGCTAGGACGGATATAGCCTTTTCCCAATAACTCTAGCAACTGTGCTCTCAATTCTTTCAATTCGGCAGGAGCCATACGGTAAGGTGCCTTTGATAAAGGTGTCGTACCTGGAATCAATTCAATTACCATCTCAATCTCTCACTGTGGAGGTAAGCATGGTAACTCATCAGGAAACACATCTCGAAATTCACAAACCATAGGAATATCACCTATCTCCTGTTGTGGTGCCTCAACAACAACTACTGAAGCCAAGAATCCCTGACAACCCGCATTAAGTAATCTACAGGCTCGAATAGCAGAAATAAGCAAGCGAGGAGAACAAGATTGAATACCTTGAAAATAAAATGCCGCTTTTCGAGATGGCTGAAAATAAACCTTCTTTGTTTTACAATCAGCCACGGCTCCATAATCCTCTAACCAATCCATGCCCAGAATAACATCATAGTCAACCAGCTTCAACGCATATAACCTAGCTGGCAACTGCTGGCTCCAAATTACTATAAGAGTCTCATCAAGACAAAAAGGAGTAAACATGAACTCCCCAGAAGGCAATTCAACAACTAACTCACAAGACATCTCTGATGTCGGCTCCTCAATACAAGCAACAAAATCTTCAGAAATAAATGAATGAGAAGCACTTGAGTCAAATAAAACACATGTTGCTTGACCATAAATCATAATAGTACCTTCCACAAGATGAGATGCAACTGCTTCAGAATGAGTCATATGCATGACTCTCCCTTTTTGCTTCTTTCCACCTGTAGTAGACTGTTGCGATGACGACATTGATGCCTGGGAATACTGTTGTGACTGTGATGGTGGTGGAGGTCGGAACTGTTGTGGCTGTGAAAATGGAACAGGCTGCTTCGGCCTCAACAGACAATCACGAACCACGTGTCCCACCTGATCACACCGAAAACACACTACAGGCATCGAACACGGTCTACCCAAATGGCTACTACAACACCTCGGACATGGTCTCGGCTGACTGCCCACCGACACCTGTCGTTGAAAAGAAGAGGGTATTGGTTGTTGCATACCACCAGATGAAGCTTGCCGGTCATACTACTTCTTGGATTTCCTGAACATCTGCATGCTTGTTGCTTAAAGATTCTTTATATTTTTGTTATGTTTCTGACCCGGACTTCCTGTCTGAACATGAAAAGGTCAACGAGATGACCAACATTGTAACGACCCGAAGATCCGGGTACCGGTAAATCGATATCAAGAACTCGGAGATGCCACCCAAGAGGTTGATGAGGCCCCGGAAGGGTTGGGAGGATTGTTTGAGGAGGTGCATAATGAACTGGAATTACACACACATTTTTAAGATAATAATTTTAAATGGAAGCAATTTAGAACATCAGAGTGATATATTCATATAATTGTCCAGGTTCATCCATTACAAGTCCAGACGTTGTACAAGAGTCAAAAGAAGATAACTACATGGGGCATACCCCAGTCAAAAACAAAGGAGACCACTGTTGGCACCTAAGACTGCCTGTCAAAAGCACAAGAATCACCCGCGGACTGCTGCTGTGTCTCACCTGGAAAGGAAGGGTGAGTCTCACATCATAGACTCAGTAGGGTTCACGCAGATCCCTACCTCGCAGCTAAACTTATAAAAGTAGTTAATAATGCAATGGCATAGGAAATTGATAGTTAAATAAAGCTATACAGGTATAAGAACAATTAAATATAGCCAAACACGAATGCCATCTTATCCCATGTTAATTCGAACGAATAATTAAACACGAGAATCATAATCTGCCAATAGAATTAAAGTTCAACATTTCCAAGTGACAGGAGAAAGAGAAGACCACCAGAAAAAGGCAAGACGCGTCCACTGACGACTTATACTGCGTCTCAAGTATCTCCACTAGCCTGGAACGCGACAAGTGAGACACGTAACAGTAACCAAAGTCAAGAACTAGTCAGGGTCACACTCGTCAGTGTCAGTCCACGCCCCTGACCACGTGTGCACACACAAGCTCAATACCTTGAGCCAGGCCTCTAGCTAGTTTTCCCCCCCAATAGGACGCTACTGCCAAGCAAGGGAGCCCACGGAAACCAGCTTAAAAACCGTACACCGAGACTACCCCACCACCTCTCCCAGGTGGACCTACACTAAAGGTCGTCGGGCTATGACTAGTGATTTCATCACAAGGAAAGAGAAAATAACTCTACTAGGATATAAAAAAAATGTGCCACAGTTCATAAAAATACTTAAACATGGCGAAGATGCAATATTAAAAGCATAATTAAATAAGCAGGATTGAATATATAAACTGTAGGGATCAAACAGTCTAGTCAGGGCCGCAAGGCCCAGGTAAGCGGTCGAACGATTGGCCGCTTCACTGACCCAGGCGGTCTTACCATGACCGCTTAGTCACAGTTACTTCACTATATGTATTGAACAGAATAGAAAACGGTCCTGGACAGGGCCGCCTGATCAAGAAACGATCGCGCGACTGACCACCTAGTGACGAAAAACGGTCCGGTCTAGGCTGCCACACTTACACTGCCTCAATCGGGACGGAGGAGCTTAGCGGTCAGTTGCTGGGCCGCTAAGGCCTACAGACTGTCGGACGAAAGACCGCCATTAACAAGAAACGGTCAGGCCGAGACCGCTAAGGTCCACCGCCTTATACAACTAAGAAAACGGTCCCTGGAAGGACCGCTTGCCTTCCAGAGAACCCAAAACGTGGGGAATTCAAATGAAACCCCTCCCAATCGATTCCAATCGATGGGATTACAACTTTAAACATGTTTCCTGCCATCACACATTCATTCCATAGCATCTTTACACCCAAAAACACAAAGACAATGGCCATGGAGTGATTTTCATGGATTAAAACATAAATGACTATGTTCATGCATTTTTCACTCAAACCATGGGAAAACATAAAACAATGGGCATGCAATTAGAAATAAAGCATCCTAAGAGGAAGGGCAATCCATCCCCCTACATATTTTGCCGATTGCTACGCCGTTCCTCGTCGTTCTTCACAAAGGAACCGCGCCCCTACTCTCGGGGTTTTCCACCTCTACGCTCCACGGTCGCCTCCACGATGACGACACCACGCCACCTACGCCTTGGGCTTGCCAAGGCCACCTCCTGTTGGTCCTGCAAGGCTCCGGGGTGAGCACACCACCGGGAGAGCAAGAGAAGGGGTGGGACGTGCGTAGGAGAGAAAGAGAGAGGGAGAGAGGAAATTCTCCCTAAAAAAACATAACAAAATGATTTTTGTTGTCATTTTTTTTGATAAACAATTAATTATTGTAAAAAGGCATTAAAATAAGTAAAATTACATATATGACCTATCTAGCTTCTAAAAGCTTATAGAAAATGGCTAAGTCGACTAAACTAGGCCCATTACGCCCATTAAAATAGCTTCAACACATGAATTATTTAATATTCCGATACCGATAAGAATCCTTTAACTACCGGGTCTTATAGACATGATTTGAACGTTTTCACCCCCAAATATGGGGTGCTCTTATGCAATTTAGGATATCCTTCATGTATTTCATTAATTCTAATTTCAAGTCATAGGGCCCCTTTTCTTGGCGACTAATCAAAGGTTTTCACCTCTCCGAGGGGATGTAATTAACGTCATGACCTTTATGGCATGGCGGGTTCTAGTCCTAACACGATACCCACATTGTCTGACAAGTCAGACGGCGCGCACCAACAGCTCCATACCACCTCGGTATTCGAAGTCCAGATAAATCGTCACTCTGTGACTGGCACGCCCACGCACTAATAAACCAAAATAAGATAAAAAAAATAAATGAATAAACGATACATAAAAAGATGAGACGATGATGAAAGAAAAAGTGCGTCCACAAGTCTAGCACGTCCGGTGGGACTGAGATCTCTGATAAGTGTGTATTTTTATATGTTAATTTATGTTATACACACGTTTTATGAGCCCTAATATTAATAAATATGCACGTATGACAATTAATTCTAATCTAGATCAAAATATGTAGTTTGATGGAATTAGGTGATTTTAATAAATAATTTTACTTATTTTGCAGGAACAAAAAGGACGATGACAAGAACCCCACAAATCCATTACTTAAATGAGCCAAAGTCCGTTTTAAAAATATATATATATATATATATAAGGAAGAGAAACAAATAGCTTTCAATATATATTTACATATTATATATATACATATATATTATATATATATACATATATTATATATATATATATGTATATATATACATATATATACACATATTATCTATATATATATATGTATATAATACTTATGTTACCTTGCATGCATTTGCTTCAACGTGGCATTTATTTCAAACGTACAGGTGGTTTCAATATATATAAAGCATGCAAATACATGCAAGGTGGGGTCTTCACGACGTGCATGAATGGGCATGCAGGGAGGTTTCTCCACGTGGCACAATGAAGGCTCCACATGCACGAACGTTCGCCTGCGAACGTGAGAAAGAGGGGCATGCAGGCACGCGGGTGCTGGGCGGATGCTGCCAAAGGCAGCTGGTGGCCAAGGTAACCGGGTTCGGTGCTCAACGCACGAAGCACGCGGGTGCGGCCGGCGTGACAAAACGTCCAAGGCTGGTGGGCTGGCAGGCGACGTAGAAGCTTCATGTTGGCTAAAGCGGCAGGGCGCCGGTCTTCACACACTGCCGATAGTGGAGAACATCGCACGCGGCCGTGGTTCACGCAGTGAGAAGAGAGAAAGTCAATAACTCATGCAGTTGCCGACGAGAGAAAGAGAAGAAAGAGAAGAAAGAGAAAGAGAGAAAGAGAGATAAAGAAGAGAGAAAAATGATGGCTGCCAATTAATCTTTCACACAATTTCTTTAAAGTGGGTTGAAAAATAATAGGATTAGTTTTGAATTTCAAAAGGAGGGAAGAAAAATGTATGTGGGCTTGATTTTCAACAAAAATGGTAAGGAGTGTTCACATAGTGAAAGGGCTTAATTTTGGACCTATAAAATGGGCTCCTATTGTGATTAGGAAGTGAGTTCTTCTTGGCCTTTGGGAGAGCTACGTGAGGATAATTTTGAGAGTTTTATTTGAGAGTTTTGGTTCCAACCTTGTGATTTTCTATTGTTGTAATGAATGTTTTTAAGAGTTTAGCCTGTTATTAGCCTCATAACTTATTATTCTATTTTTCATTTCATTTTCTTGTCTTCATGCAACTTCTTCATCTTTAAGTTTTCTACATTTTCTTTTTCTACTTCTTTCTCTAATTCCTCTCCGTTTCCAAGTTATTACATATTTTTTAACTTGCTATTCTGTGCGGTTACTGTTCATCCGAGATGATAGTCTCTGCCAATCTTCCGTTTTGAAACACTTCCAATCCTCTTTTCATTCTGAGTTCTTCATAAAAGTTATTCCTCTCTTGTAAATCTAGATTTTTTTTTCTATCACTTCCTCTGATTCTCCACCGTTTTTAAGTTATAGTCAATTTTCAAATGTTCTGTCTTTTACAATTTTACTGTTCACCCGAGCGGATAGATCTTGGTATTTCATATTTTTCACCTTCTTCGTCTCGTTTCCTGTCTCTGAGTTCTTCATCAAACTTCTTTCTTTCTTCGCCCTCTACAACTTTATCTTCTTTCACTTCTTCTAATTCTCTCTACATTTTAAGTTATTTTTCTTATTTTAAACCCCTACTTTTAATATAATTTTGTTGTGTTTTCAACTTGGTATTTTTCTAATTCTTCTATCTCCCTCTTCCCTACTTCCTCACACACCCCAAGGCAGTTATTCATCTCTCGGTCCTCTCACGGCATCGACTTCCAAGGAGGGGTGATCCACTCAAAGGCTCGGCGAGGAGACGACGGCGTTCTTAATCCATCACTTGGTTACAATTTTCTTCCCTTTTCTCTTTTTATTTCAAAGTTGTAATTTTCATTTTTCATAGATGTGTTTCACTTTCATAGAAATAAAAGTCATCTTTGCAAGTTTTGGTATTTTTCTCTTTCTATCTCTTCTAATTTCTCTTCTTTACCCCTCTCATATTCTTTAGTTTATTTTCATGCAGTTTATTTTCTTTTCATTAGTTTAATCCCACCCAAAATTTTGTTATCAATGCATAACGATATTTTCCAACTTGTTCTATAAAGATTTGGATCGACTACACTTCCCACTATATATTTGATTTTTCAATCTTTTAAAGTGAGTGAGTGTGAATATTTTGAAATTGGGACACGACTTTTTCAACGACGGATTTGTGCGCATCAATTTTTGGCGCCGTTACCGGGGAGGAAATAATTTTTGTTATATAGTTGGATATTCTTGTGCTTGATATGTATATTTATATATTAATTTTTCTATTTTTATTTTGCAGGATAGAAAAAATCAGAAAATCAAAGAAAGAGAAAAATTAGACCTGAAATTCTCAGAAAATGAAGCGTCGTTGAAAGCCTGGAACTGTAGCAGTGAAGCGTCGCTAAAGGGCTGAAACGTAGAAACATGTTCTATTTTCTCGATTTCTGAAAAATCTGAAAAATTCTTGAAAAATCTATAAAAATAAAAAAATCAGAAAACACAAAAATTTTATTTTAGGCTTCATGTTGTACTAAATTTGCATGTCTTTGTCATTTTATTATTTATAGCTTCTTGCATTCATCTCTTATTGAAAAATTTAAAAAAATCAAAAACTAAAACAACAAAATTGTGCTGGCTAGATAGGTTCATTAATTAAAAAAAATACTTTCACCTAAAATAAAAGACTTCATTCAAAAATAGAAATCACACCCACCATGTTATAGGTCATGCATCATTTAGGATAGAATTTTTCCTTATTTAATTTTTGTCATTGCATTTTGGAGATTGCAAGGGGTAAGGTACGTTCTACTTATCCTATTTTTGTATGCATATTACATAAGAACCCCTTGTTTAAAATTATGGTGTGCATTTCATTTCAAAACACTTTAAGGGCGATACCCATAAATAACATAAGGTGGAGATTTTATCACCCTTCCTTAGCCCACAAATCACATTTCCCTTGCATCTTTGCATTACCTAAACCATAAATAAAAGCCAGTAGACATTGGCCCTAGGATCACACTGTGATTTTAGTATGATTTGAGTTTACCCTCTTGTGGAAATCGGTGCCTAAGGCAAGATGGTCGGATGGCAAACGCCTTAAGCGAGACTGTGGTTTGGCATAATTAGGTCCCTACGAAAGTAGAGAGAACCTCCCACTACCCCACCCCTTACCTGGCCGGTGAAAATATTGAGTGTGAACTTAAGTTGTATTTTAATCATTTTGTGAAACCCAATCTGTAGGTCTAGGTCACATCTAGGTCATTAGATAATTGTGTGTCAACTTGTTCGTGCATGTAAAAAAATAAAAAAATAATAATAAAACAAAACAAAAAAAGAAGAAAAAAAGAAAAGCAAAATAATTATTTATATATATTAGATATATATATGATATATATATAGATATATATGATATATATATATTTAGATATATATGTGATATATATATATATATATTTGATATATATATTTGATAAGATATATATATGATATATATAGATATATATGATATATATATATTTGATATATATATTTAGATATATATGTGATATATATATATATTTGATATATATATTTGATAAGAGATCTATATGATATATATGTGTGTGTGTGTGTGTGTGTGTGTGTGTGTGTGTGTGTGTGTGTGTGAATACGCCATGCACCTGCAGATGTGACTTCAAAAAAGCATTCAGGAAGGTGGTTCGTGGCTTCAAAAAGCATGCAGGAAGGTGGGGCCAATGTATGGCCAAGGCAACAGGCTTCAAGGGTTCACGAACAAGGGTGTTTGGTGGCATTCAAGCATGCAAAGCGCTAGAAGGCTCTTCACGTGGCTGGTGGAGGCGTTGGCAACGTGGAGGCTCCTTCATGGTTGGTGATGTTGCATGCATTCGTCGGCCAAGGAAGGCTTCACGCTTGGGAGGCCGATTAACACATTGGCAGACTTCAATAAAAGTGGCCAAGGCCGCTTCTTCAAATGGCAGCATGCGGGTGGTCAACAAAAGAAGACAGGCGGCCAACGTGGTCTTCACACGCGGGCGGCCATTGTCGGCTAGCGAGGTCAACAAGGGCATGAGGTCTTAAAACGCGGCTAAGCCGCAGGCTTCACAAGAGGGTGTTCACATGGGATGGGGTTAGCTTTAGGGCCATATATAAAGGACGGCATGGGGCTCACAGGGGCTCCTCCTCTCTCTCCCCCACTCCAGAAAGATACACATACGTAGATTTCTCTCCCTCTCCCCTTCTTTCACGTAGATAGCTCCTCTCTTCTTCCCTTTTCCGTACGTAGCATTAGTTCCCTTCATGTATGTTTCCTTAGTGTTAGAATTTAGCTTTCCTATTTTATTTCCCTTTATTATTGTACCAACTTTGTTGTAATTTATTTTACTTTTATTATAATGCAATTGTGTGTTTGTTTCATTTAAGTTTAATTTTGGTGTTTCTTCATTTTGTTTAATTCTTTATTTTAAAGCACAATTTCCCCTTCCTTCTTTTCTATCTATCTTCCCGCCTCTATTTTCATCTAAATCTCTCTAAGGCGGAGTTGCTCTTTCGGTCCTCTCACGGCGGCGTTTAACTCCAAAGCGGGGCGACGATCAAAGGCTCGGCACAGCATGGACGGCGTCAATCTTCCAATCCTCGGCTCATTTCTCTCCCTTATTCTTTTAATTTTCATAGTTGTACTTTTTTTATTTCCATAGCAATAAAATTCATTTTTGGCAAAATTGTATTCTTTTCTCTCTATTTCTAAATTCTCTTCTTTAACCCTCTCATATTCTTTAGATAGTTTATTTTCATTTCATACAATTTATTTTCCATTAGTTTTAACTCACTCAAAAATTCGCTTTCCAAAATACAAAATTTTTTTCAACTTACTTAAAATGAAATCTTTCTTCTTCGTGAGATTGACCCGTGCTTACCACTCTACTTAGATTTTATATCTTTTTAGTGAGTGAGTCCGGTTAATTTCTGAAATTGTGACACGGTATTTTTAACGACGAGTGTCCGAGCGCATCAATTTTTGAAAATGATCAAGAATTCTAATCAAAATTCAGTAGCACTTATGCATATGAAATGCCAAATCCACAGCGTAGACAATTGCATCACCCATTTGCTATTCCAAATAAGTGTCTTTCAACCCTGCACCTCTTAATCAGAGCATTAAGCATATTAGTTTTTTATCTGCCTTATTGCTTTGTCCCTTAGGGATCTTTGTATTTTTCTACACACATGATGCTGCACTACCCTTCACTGTTTAACACGAACCTCGAAGCATGTCCGGTTTCGCAGATCAAGGTTCCCTTATCCTTTTGACGTGAACCTCAACACGTCTTAGGTGAAGTAGGCCCGATTACTCAGATTCGGAGCATTTTTCATGGTGTTTTATTTTTCCGAGCGCATCAATTTTTGGCGCCGTTGCCGGGGAGGAAATTAATGGTTGGATATTCTTGTGTTTGATTTGTATATTTATATATTAATTTTTCAATTTTTATTTTACAGAAAATAAAATCAAAAAATCAAAGAAAGAGAAAAATCAGACTTGAAATTCTCAGAAAATGAAGCGTCGCTGAAAGCCTGGAATTGTAGCAGTCAAGCGTCGCTAAAGGGCTGAAACGTAGGAACATGTTCTATTTTTCCGATTTCTGAAAAATCTTCAAAAAAATCTGAAAAATTCCTGAAAATCTATAAAAATCAGAAAAAAATCAGAACACACAAAAAATATCATTTAGACTTCATTTTGTAATAAATTTGCATGTCTTTGTTATTTTATTATTTATAACTTCTTGCATTCATCACTTATTAAAAATTTAAAAAAAAATAAAAAATTTTCTAAAAAATAGAAAACAGAAAATCACATAAACTTTTTAATTTCATGCTATCATGTTTTCATTGTAAATGCATATTATTCATGTATTTTAGTTGATTCGTCATTTATTTATATTAATTAAAAAATTCAAAAAAAATACTCTCTGAAAAAATCAAAAAAAAAATCAGAGGTAAGTTCTCATTTTTCTTTGTCTTCCAAAAAAAAGAGAACGAGAGATTGCGTTACAAGTACCATAAACCCCTCTCATTTTTGTTATTTCCTTAATACTCTTGCATATTGTGGTTAGATAGGTTCATTAAATATAAAAAAAAATTTCCCTTGAACCAAATAAAAACTATCATTCCAAGAGTAGAATTCACACTTTCATGTTCTAGGTCATACATCATTTAGGATAGAAGTTCTTCTTTCATTTTTTTATTTTTTGTTAATTACATTTTGGAGAGTGCGAGGGGCAATGTAAGTTCTTTTCTAATCTCTTTCTTAATCACATGCCCATGCATACTTGCATAGAACCCTTTGTTTGAACATTGATTTGTTGCATATCATTTCTAAAATATTCTAAAGGCAACACCCATAAGCAAAGTAAGGTGGGGATTTCATCACCCTTCCTTAGCCCACAAACCGTAATTTTCTTCATTTTTGCATCACCTAAGCCATAAATAAAATTCATTAGACGTTGGTCCTAGGATCACACTGTGGTACTTGTGTTATTTGGATTTACCCTCTTATGAAAACCGGTGCCTAAGGCAAGACGGTCGGACGGCAAATGCCTTAAGCGGGCTAGTGTTTGACATAATTATGTCCCTATGAAAGTAGGGGGAGCCTCCCACTATCCCATCCCTTACCTGGCCGGTGGAAATATTGATGGTGAACTTAAGTTTCACTTTAATCATTTTGTGAAACCCTATTTATAGGTGTAGGACACATCTAGGTCATTAGGGTAATTTATGTGACAACTTGTTTGTGTTTGCATAAAAACAAAACTAAATAAAAGAAAAAAGAAAAACATCATTCCCTTCTCTCTCTTCATCTTAGTTGTGTCAAAATAAAAAAAATAAAATAAACAAAAAAAATCATCATAAAAAAAATCTCTCTCATTTTGTCCTAGTTTATGCAAGGTAGGAGATCTCTACACCCACCTTTGTTAGGACCCATAGGAGAGATTGAGAGGTTAGTGCATTCTAGAACTCACCGTCAACCTAACCCCATGGCGGACCATAACCAAAATCAACAACAAATTCACCAAGTCGCTCCCAAGCAATTGAAAGAATATTTCTTGCCCGATCAATACCAACCTTCATTTTATACCCAAGCACCTCAAAATTAAGCAACCCAATATGAAATTAAATCAAGCACCATTCAAATGTTGCCAACCTTCTATGGAAATATCAATGAGGATCCCTACAGACATCTGGATGAGTTCCTCCAGATTTGCTCAACTGTGAAAATCCCAAACTTCTCTGATGATGCTCTCAGACTGACTCTTTTCCCATTCTCCCTCAAATATAAAGTCAAATATTGGTTAGGAGCCTTGGGTAGATCCATAGACACATGGGCAGAAATGTAAAAGGAATTTTTGAAGAAATTCTATCTCATAGGGCGAACCAATACCATGAGAAGAGCGATAACTGGATTTTCACAAAATCCTGGGGAACAAATCCATGAGGCATGGGATAGGTTGAAAGATTTGTTAAGAAAATGTTCACATCATGGTTTGTCAAGATGGCAAATAATTCAAACACTCTATGAGGGATTGACTGATAATTACCGTCAAATGGTGGATGCATCATGTGAGGGGACTTTTATGAGTAAAAGCGAGGATGACGCTGTTTGCGATGGGTTTATCCGACCATCTTATTATTTTATTTCGCGTATATATGTGTATATGTACATATATACATGTCTTATTTCACGTATCGATCAACCAATTAACTAACCGGTAATTAACTGACTGATTGACGACGCGGGCGTGCCAGTCACATGAGTGATAATTTTATGATGCGCTCATTCTGACCCGTGTCGGGCGAATGTGAGGTTCGATCGGGACCAGCAGTCCGCCATACCATAAAGGCTATGGCGTTAATTACATCCCCCACGAGGAGGGAACACCTTTGATTAATTGCCAAGATGAAGGGCTGTCGAGGCCGGAATAAAGGATACACAGCATGCGAGTGATCATGCAAGATGCTACGATTGACTACACACGATTTATTAGGGTGGACCCTGGTACATGGCGGAGGACTTAGGCTCGAAGGCCACCTTCACGCGTGACAAGGCCTCCAATCAGGCGTAACCTAACCTTCTGGCAATGTCATTTGATATACCAAGGGTGCACCCGCTTGAGCATGCCTTAATGCGACATGAATGCTTGGCCTGAGGCATGATGGCAAAAAATATCTAGACATATCAATTCAAGCTTGAACAAGCTAATTTATCTAGTTCATTGACACAACGACATGATTCGGCGTGAAACCGGTGCAGCGTTTGCGAAGAAATGGGTTAAAATGCTTGAAACGGCGCCCTGAAATGTAGGTAAATGGCTTAAAACGGTGCCATAAACCGTAGGTGATGACGGGGGTTAAACCGGCGCGGCCTGATTGGGGCGCGCCGGGAAGGGCGCGCCGTTTTAAGGCGCGCCATTTAAGGCGTGCCGTGTATGAACGGCGCCGATTTAGCCCAATCTCTCGGAAACCCAGATTTTATTGGTTTATTTATGGATTTATTAAAATGTTTTGGAAGATTTTTACAAGTTGATTGAGTAGATTATTCGTCGGATCGGTCCCAAACCATCCAAAAGTTAAGTCGCAGAATCGCGCGAGGTTCATACTCGAGCGCGGCGATCATTCCGAGTTTGGACTCATTCAAGCCGGAATTTCGGCAGCATCTCCCCATCCCGGAGGATTTGTCGGGGAGAAGCGGGGAGCACTCACGTAGTGGAGCAAACCCCTAAGGGCCGGGTGGCGCAACGGCGGCCGGCAAAAACCCGAACGGAGAGGAAAACCCCGAGGTCAAACCTGCTAGGGGCACCAAATCCGTGGGTAACAGCGAGCGAATGAGGCAACTCATTATGGGCGCGAAGACCCCGAGGGCTAGCCTACGAGGGGCACGCGACCCGAGTCACCACAACACTCCAAGTCGGGACGACCGATATAAGGAAGGAATCCCCGAGGGCTAGCCTACGAGGGGAACACAACCCACGGCCACCACAAAGTCCATTAAGGACCGTGGATTTTGACTGCAGGGCTTAGCCCCGTTGCTGTGCACCCGATGGTCTGTAGGGACATTCGTCATCAATGAACGAGCCCACTGTCGGCCAGGTGACTGATGCAGAAGACTTGGAAAATATCCCCCTCCCCGGATGCCGGGGTGATGCTATAGAGCATACTCCCGTTAAGGTGTAAGCTATATGAAAGGAAGCAGTGTGAGACATCGCTTGACGGCGGCAGACGGGCAAAGGAGTTGCTTATAAGCATGGTAAAACGATGAAGCCCCACGGGCGGAGCAGGCTAACATGAGCACGATATGTGATTAACACGTAGCCCGGGGTACGGAATATGTGTGCATATATATATGATATTCGGAAGCAAGCAGACATGAGGCTCGCCGTTTAACAACTAGGGACAATCTAAGAGCTCTTCCCCGCCCCTCTGGCCTATGAAGCAGGGCACACAGGGGACGGTGAAGGGTCTTCATCCCTGGGCGGAGACAGACAAAGATATGCACACAAGTGCATCTCTGCTCGCAGAGCCCGTGGAATATTCAGTGCCAAGCCCGGCCGTTGCATCAGACTCGAAAGCAAGAGAAAACCCCGGGGAGGGGGACTGAGTGATTCATATAGCCCGAAGGCATACCCAATGTCGGAGAAACCGGCTACACGAGAGTATATATATATTGGGGAAACCATTAAATGCACGCTTGAAGGAGGGTGAGAGAGAGAGAGTAAGAGATACAACAACAACCACAAAGGCTTTTCATTCATCCCGTGAACAGCACATGTATATATATACAGAGCATATAGATTCCGGCGCCGTCGTTGTCGATCGGCCGTCGTTTACCAATGAAGAAAGGATTGCAGACAAAGTGAAAAGGGTAAAGGAAAATGGTGAGAGGAGGGGAGGTCAAGCTCATATCATCGCCCCTCCCCTCCTTCACTTACATTGCGCCAGAAGAAGAAAACCAAAAGAAGAGCAGAGGGATCCACCGGGGGGAACGCGGAGACCCACCTAAATCGATAAGAAACGGATGGTCTCCCTCTCCGATTCCGGGAAGCTCGAGTGGAGCGTGGTGGCGGCCACCGAGAAGCTCAAGACTGAGGCTTCTTCAGATCGAAAACCCTCAACTCGTCTCCCTGGACCTCTCTTCTCTCTTTCTAATTCTATTTTTTTTTCTTTTGATTCCGCCTCTTTCTTCTCCTCTCTCTCTTCGGATCCCCCTCTCTGCTTCTCCGGCCGAAGGCAGGACATATATAGAGCATTTTGTTAATCCGGCGCCCCGGGGAGGGGGGTGCGCCGGATTTGGTGGCGCCGAGAAAAGGTCCCAGTTGGCTTTTGCGCGCCGGTTCGACGGCGCCGTATTAAGGGGCGCCGTTTTAATTTGCTTGTTCGGCACGGCTAGGCCGGTGGGTCCGGGGATGATTCCGGAAGCTCCCGTTGACTGTTCCTTCCATGCTGGCCTTTGAAAAACCTTGACATGGTGTCGAGGAAGCTCTCGATATGACGAACGGCCTTGATCAGACCTCTGCGTGTGTCTGGCTCGATCATACGGGCATTTTGTTGACACGGCCTTCGGCACTATGACTTGTGCTTCTGGTCGAGACGGACTCATGCTCGAGGCTTCTTTACGGGACGGTGTTGCATCCCGGATGATTCTGCCTTGAATGGCTATCGATCGGCCACTAATGGGCCCATTATGACGAGGAGCTGAACCCATGTCGGGTGATCGGGACCCTCTGCTGACAGAACCCTCGGCCCCTTGTTATGGACGGCCGGGGATGCTTTTCCTCGTTAGGAGAGCCATGGGGTAGAATGTCGTCCTTGGTCGGGCGACGGGTGTGGGGTAGCGACATGATGAGGTCGATGCCGGATCATTAGGCAGGCTTGATCGCTCCGCCGGTTGGTTGCGGGTTCACTTCGACTCTCCTGAGGTAAAGTCCCCGGTGCTCATTTCAAGGTGACTCGGGGCTCCGTCAGCTTGAAGGGTCTTTGATAAGGTGATCTTCATCGGATTCTGTGCTTCAGTGGGCCGTATCATTCGTCTTTACGGCTTGGTCGCCAAAGGATTATATTTTGAGTGCCAACAAATGCCCCCCAGACGTAGGCGGTGCAAGTGAGGCAGGAATGTGGCAAGGCCTACGGATGAGCTTCGTTTGGCGGACAGAAGCTCGAACGGCACTTAATTCCGGCTTCGGATGTTAATCTGGCGCCGCAAGAGGCTTGAACGGCACCATTTAAAATGGCGCGCCCTCGAGCTTCGGAGGTTAAAACGGCGCCGATGTAACCGGCGCGCCCTGAGCTTTGGGGGTTGAGACGGTGCGGCCTCCACGGCGCGCCAATTACTTAAAACGGCGCGCCCCGGGGCGCGCCGTTTTAACAGGGGTGGAGCCCCCTATATATTGTTTTCTTCTTCATTTTTTCTTCATAGTTCTTCATTTGCAAATCTTCTTTCTCTCACCTCCCTTTCTCCTCTTCCCGCGGCGCCGAGTGGCTCAGGGTTCGGGCGATTTCGCCCTGTGAGCGGGTGAGTTGAGTGTTATTCTGTTCGGGTTCTGAACCCATTCTTCGGGCCCCGGGAGGCTCCTTGTAGGACTTGTCCTCGGAGCTAGATCCCTCGGGTGTCCCATTTGGCCTTGGCTTAATGGCTATGGCTACTTTTAGGGGCTGCTCCCTTTGTGGACGGCTTCCACTTCTCTTTTGGCAAACCCCCGAGCTGGGGAGATGCTGCCGAAATTTTGTCAGAAATATTGCTTCGATCAACTGATTTCTGACTTTTGTTTGTTCTTTTCTGGGCGTTGTTTTGCAGATAACATGGCCTCCGGCTCTTCTTCCTCTGCATCCCGGGTCGCCGTGACATGGGGGAATGTCCATTCCCTTGATCGGGGGCCTCGACAGATAGCTGTGGTTGCTGAGTCTTCGGACTCAGAGACCGACACCGTCGACACCGGCCGCTTATTGATTCTTGACGGCAACCACTTCCAGTATGATCGAAGGGATGGCGTCAGACTCGACCATCCTAAGGACAAGCATGTGATGGCGTTCCTTGAGCGCTTCAACCTTGGAGGGAAGCGCGATTTAATCCTCGTCCGTCGAGCCGAGGGAGCCCTACTGGCGGAGAGAGACAGTTTGGCCGAGTCAGTCACTCAGGGCATGCCTATATATATCCCGGGGGAGCCCAGAAAGTGGGGAGCCGTGCTCGGGGTGCAGGAGTTATCCCCCGAGGCTGGGATGCTGACGAGAGCGCCGCAGTATACCCCAGCTCGCTGGAATGAAACTGCCGGACGTGTTGACAGGGAGAAGCCCGTATACGGTTTATTCCTCGCCCCGCTTCATTGGGGATACCGAGACGAGCCTTTTCTTTTAGACTGCTTGGCGGTCCGGTTCAAACATCAGATTTCAGTGGGGTGGTTTGGAGAGCTCAAAGCCACCGACGCTCACGCCTTCAGACCGGGGGCAGTTGAATTCACAGACTTTGTGTTGCGGCAGTACGCCCCCATCCTGGTGCATGCGGGTGTATACCAGAGTGTATATGCTTCACGGTACAGGTACCCGATCTCCCGAGGTCTGTGCTGCGGGATGATCGAAGTCTTCTGCCCAGAATACAACACTTTTTACACTGCAGAGGGTGAGACTTCACTGGACCTCTGAGTCTTTCCCAGCTGAGCGGCTTGCCCATAGACGGGGAGCCGTATGAAGAAGTTTGTTTTCCAGACTGGCTGAAAGACCAGACGGATGGGGAAGGTAGATATTTCACGGGCTTCGCCTACCGTTATCTGATGAAGGCATATCGCACCCTGCTGCGCCTGACGCTTGACTCGCGAGAGGCGCGGAAGCCTGGCGAAAAGAGACGCGTGCGGATGGGCACGTGGCTCCAGTATTTCTTCGGTGGGGAGCAGCAGTACGAGGACTTCCCCACGGTGGTTCCGACGGCGGTGGCGCGGAAGAAGAGGGCTCGACGCCAAGCGACATATCCCGCTGTCTCAGGGAGAGGGCGGCAGGTCGGCCCGAATCCCACAGGAGTTGACGCAGTTACACATTGTGCTGCGTATCTGACTTATTGGCTTTGTTCGTTTGCCCTCCCTCAAGGGGACGAGACAGTAATCAGACCGGAGGCTATTTACCCTGCCTGCTTAATGGCCTGGGGGACGAAGCTGTCCCTGTGCCCTGTGGCTCTGTGCCTCATATATAAAATGTTGGGGGATTTGCACAAGTCGCGCATCCCCAGAAATTCGCGGACAGTTGGTCCCATCCACTTTTTTAATGCCTGGGTCTGCACCCTATTTCCTGAAGCAGCTCCCCGGTCGATGCAGTCAGATCGTCCTTTGCCGCGGATGATCGAATTTGCCAGTGCCGAACCGTCCTCACTGGCGGATCAGCTTTTCGCCATTCGGGGGAAGTTGACTACAGTTCCAACAGATTCCCCTGGCGTTCTGCACTTTTGGAGCTTGGCTGCCAGCTCTAGCCCTCTTGTCAACAGGATGCGGCAATGCCGATTATTTGAGACAGAGGAATTTATTCATCAGCTGACTGGGTCGAAGAGCACAAGGCCCATCTTGGAGTCGGAACTGGTTGATTGGGCGCTGTCTATTCGTCCCAGTGTTCTTGTCTTCAGGAAGAGCGGCTTACTGTGGCTGGAGCCGTATTATCCCTTTCGTTTTGGCCGAATTTTGGGTACGACCAGCAAATTCCTTCTTCTTCAGCCCGATTCAATCTGCCAAATAGACATCGGGCTGGTCAGACGACTACGGAAGAAGCCCGTGGGTGGTGGGACTACTTCCATCGTCGGGAGGACGTGTCATTCAGGGTGCCAACCCCGGCCCGTCTGCCCCGAGTGACTCCAGACTTCATCAAGTGGTGGAATGCACGAACGGGCTTCTATCGGAACTTCCGAAAAGACTGCTGGCATAGTGCCGAGCGTCGTTTCCTAGATTCACAGCGGGAGCCTGTTTTGGATGTCGATCCATCCTATTTGAAGAAGCTGAAGTCCTGGTCCAACACTGAGGTGATGGCATATGTAGAAGCCAGGAAAGCTGTGAAGGGCAAGTCATCCCGAGCCGACCCGAAGATGCCAGAGATCCAGAGGGATGATTATATCAAGACTCTCTGGGGGCTGTGCCGGGTTAGCAGTGACCGGATTGCTCTTCAGACAATCCCCCTTCCGGTGGAAGAACCTCTTCCTAGTGTGGCGAGCTGGCGCCCAGAAATCGACCGTTTTCATCCCTACCGGACCTTCATCAGGAGGGAAGACAGGCGGGCTGACTTATATTCCAACACCCCCTGGATATTCACCCTACTTCATTCTCATGGGCTTTCAATTTCCAGTCCGTTAGAAGCCATCCGAGACCATCCGCTTCTGATATCTTTCAAGTATGTCGATGGCTGGGGATTCGACCACTTGAGCTTATATCATCACTTGTCATCCTGTGGCCATGAAGACTTGGCTCAACTGGCGGAGAAAAGTGAAACAATTGGTGATGTGTGCTGGCTCATCCGCGAGGCGGCTACCCGGGACAAGGCGCTAGCATTGCTTTACTGGCCGCTTAGTCCCCGATATACAGGGCTGCCAGGTAATGTTTGTTTTCTTCTTCAGCCCTGAAGCTGCTTCTTCTATATTCAGTGTCCATCTTCTCACTTATGTGCTTTTGCAGCTCACCTTTCTATGGAGGCGACCCGACACTGTAGGGAGTTGATATCTAAGGCGCAGAAGCCTTCATATTTTAATATTCCAGAGCCAGCTCCGACCACGACACCATTACCCCCCGGGGGCTCGCGGAAGCGGACCAGGTCCCAAGTAAGGGAGGCTATCGGTAGAGCTAAGAAGGCCAAAAGGGCAGAATCTCGTGCTACTCAGGCACGTCGGAGGAAGGCTGCTGAACAGGAGTCCACAGTTCCCCTTCCTCGGGTTCCGTCATTCTCCGAATTTGAGGCTGCCTGGACGCAAGGGCCCGAGGGCGAAGGTGACTTCTTATCCTTGCATGGCTTGTTTGTTTATTTCCGCCGCCCTGGTTGATCACCCTTCCTTTCAGTAGCTGCTAGCACTACCTCCGCCGTTGTTGGGTTGAAGGCGGCAACCGGAGCTGCTGTTGAGGAGAGAGAGGAGGAAGCCCCCTCGGCCTCGGCTGAGGGTGACTTGCCTTCACCGACACCCCATCGAGACATAGAAGGTAATTTGCATCATGCCTATAGAGCTTAGCGGCATGTTGTGGTTTCAGTCGGGTCTTGACTATTTATTGTCTTTCAATTCCAGTCGGTGTTCGGCCCACACTGCTCCCCGAGGTCAGTGCTACGACAGGGGTTGCCATCGGAGAGCAAGGGCTTCCAAGGGATCAGCCCCTGGATATTCCGCCGATGGATGCTCCCGAGACGGAGACCGCTAAGGGGGTACTGGATAGAGGGCCTAGCGCGGTTCCCGCTCAGGTGCCGGAGGTCCGAGAACAAGCAGAAGAATCATCCTCCTCTGAACAAGTTGATTATGGTGGCGGCTCCAGCGATGACGAGGGATTCCCCATGGTCGACACTGAGGCAGAGGACGTCGGGGCTTCTTCAGCTTACGAGAGCGATCTGCCAATGTTTAGCCCTCCGAGGCCATTGGGAGCCGAGTACGGGCCATCGTACCCGACTACAGGGGAAGGGCCAGAATCTTCAGAGGCCACTTTTGGAGGCCTAAATATAGTGCCGGTTGAGGTAGGACGTATTCTGATTCCCGCTTGCAGCACTTCTTTTAATTTTCAAGCCAGCTGGCTGATGTACATATATGGAATGCAGGCTGAGGTGGTACCGCCAGCTATAATGATCCGCATACCCCTTCCAGACGTGGATATGGGTCAGTCGGCCTTCCCACCAGTTGTGCGGCCCATTGCCCTGCGGCTTCCACGGACCTATGCTGCTGCAGCGACCTCAAGGGAGCCTGGCGTGACGGCCGAAGGTGGCGCTCCGACCGGGGTTGCAAGGGCTCAAGCCTTGGTGGCCGGCGCAGAATTATTGCCGTCGCCAAGTGGTCCTCCGGACATAGAAGCAGGAGAAATTATTGCAGACGAGGCCGATATCATTAAAGCTTTGTCGGTCATAGAGGGCTCTCCTCTTTTAGTGGCCAGTGAGACTGCTCAAGAGGAACAAGCGCCTTTCATTGCCGATACGGCTGTTGTAGCCTCACCCCAAAGGGCGGGCAAAGAAGTTGTCACCATGGAGGCCCCTTTAGCTGCTGCAGCTGCAATAGTCGGGCCGGGTGTGGGCGTCGTGCAGACTATGCCGTCGACGTCCCTCGGGGTGGCCGATGACATTTGGGCCGAGGTAGATAGCAGGGTAGACTTTCAGCTCCCCGAGACTTCGCCATTGGGCCTACAATTCTCCGGTGACATGGTATGGCAGTCTCTGGATAATCTCCAGCGGGCCATGTTAGCCTCTCCGGGCCTGACTTATATGCAGCTGAGAAGCTTGATAGATCATCTCTCCCGATCGCTTTTAGCATTCGGCTGCCCAATGGATGATTGGACCCCGCGAGTTGTAATGCTGTTAAAGCACGCCAACAGGCGGGAGTTCCTGAGCCGAGAGGTTTCCGATCAGCTGGCGGCTGTGAAGCTGGAGAGGGCAGATTGCCGCACTGCTGCTTCTTCTTTGAGGGTGACCGTGGAACAGCTGAGAAACGCTGCCGGCAATATCTCAGAACGCCAGCTGCTCCTCAGGGCACGGGAGGCGGAGTTGCGTGCTGAGCTTGCCGAGGTCGAAGCCGAACTGCAGGAAGGCAAGCGCCTCGAAACCCAGTCAAGAGAGGAAGCTGATCTGGCCGAAGGACAACTTGCCTCATTGGACGAGAGGTTATCGCAGCTGACAGCTACTGAGGCACGGTTGCAAGAATTGACCCGACACTCCTCACTGGGCCTCTTGGAGTTGGCAGATATCTTCCGGCGTCCTTTGCCGTAACCTTGCTTCCTTCTTTTTTTGCATCCAATCTTGCTCCTTTTATCTTCGGAGCTTATGTACCCCCGGGGGATGTCCCGGGCCAAAGAAATGTGTTCCGCCAATTCTTATTAAATGAAAATATCTCTTTTCGTCGTATCGATCACGACTTCTTTTCTTCCCTTCTTTTATCTCTTCTGGCTGATCACCCGAACCTGGGGATACTTACCGATGGCACAGGAGAGCGCTCACGCCTTCAGGGAAGGGGTGAGGTGTTCGCTCCACCGCGACGCAGCCATTCCCGGAACAGGGCCTTTGCCAAGGTGGGACATAGGTAGCGTAGACAGATGCACCTAGCGAACCTTGCCGCTGATGATGAGAGGCGTGTTGTAACCATCGACGTGGGTCAACTGTAGACGCAATTACACTTTGTTGATCAATGAGGGCGGGAGGCCCAGGTTAGAGGGTAGTCGAACGGGCTTGTCGATGCTGACAAGGGTCGAAAAGGTAGACGGTCTTGCCGATGGTGACAAAAACCGGATAGGGTAGCGACCGGGCTTGTCGATGCTGACAAGGGTCGAAAAGGTAGACGGTCTTGCCGATGGTGACAAAAATCGGGTAGGGTAGCGACCGATCTTGCCGATGGTGACAAGGGTCGAAAAGGTAGACGGTCTTGCCGATGATGACAGAAACCGGGTAAGGGTAGCGACCGATCTTGCCGATGGTGACAAGGGTCGAAGAGGTAGACGGTCTTGCCGATGATGACAAAAATCGGGTAAGGATAGCGACCGATCTTGTCGATGGTGACAAGGGTCGAAAAGGTAGACGGTCTTGCCGATGATGACAAAAACCGGGTAAGGGTAGCGACCGATCTTGCCGATGGTGACAAGGGTCGAAAAGGTAGACGGTCTTGCCGATGATGACAAAAACCGGGTAAGGGTAGCGACCGATCTTGCCGATGGTGACAAGGGTCGAAAAGGTAGACGGTCTTGCCGATGATGATAAAAATCGGGTAAGGGTAGCGACCGATCTTGCCGATGGTGACAAGGGTCGAAAAGGGTAGACGGTCTTACCGATGGTGACGAAAACCGGATAGGGTAGCGACCGATCTTGCCGATGGTGACAAGGGTCGAAATAGTAGACGGTCTTGCCGATGGTGACAAAAAATCGGAAAGGATAGCGACCGATCTTGCCGATGGTGACAAGGGTCGAAGAGGTAGACGGTCTTGCCGATGATGACAAAAACTGGGTAAGGGTAGCGATCGATCTTGCCGATGGTGACAAGGGTCGAAAAGGTAGACGGTCTTGCCGATGATGACAAAAACCGGGTAAGGGTAGCGACCGATCTTGCCGATGGTGACAAGGGTCGAAAAGGTAGACGGTCTTGTCGATGATGACAAAAACCGGGTAAGGGTAGCGACCGATCTTGCCGATGATGACAAGGGTCGAAAAGGTAGACGGTCTTGCCGATGATGACAAAAATCGGGTAAGGGTAGCGACCGATCTTGCCGATGGTGACAAGGGTCGAAAAGGGTAGACGGTCTTGCCGATGGTGACGAAAACCGGATAGGGTAGCGATCGATCTTGCCGATGGTGACAAGGGTCGAAAAGGGTAGACGGTCTTGCCGATGGTGACAAGAACCGGATAGGGTAGCGACCGATCTTGCCAATGGTGACAAGGGTCAAAAATGGTAGACGGTCTTGCCGATGGTGACAAGAACCGAGAGGGTAGCGACCGATCTTGACGATGGTGACAAGGGTCGAAAGGGGTAGGCACTGGACGTGTATAAGTGGGATATCGGATGAAGACCCTCACCCCGACCTCGTAAATGGCCTTCTGGACGGAGGATGGTTCATCACTATTCATCATTCATGATCATTTTTTTTATTCATATTACTGACCCAAGCGCCCTTTCGGGTTTTCGCCGAAGTCAGCCCCCTCTTGCTTTTGCCCGCGCGCCCTTTCGGGTTTTCACGCGGCGGGGTACCCGATTTTGCCTGTGACGCCCTTTCGGGTTTTCGCCACAGCTGGGTTATAGCCATTTTTGCACTTGTCCTGATCACATGAGCAAGTCTGGCGGGGTATCTCTATTTTAACCCCATTTTTCCTTCTTTCTTTTTTCTTTGATTCGGGATGCGGAAAAATTGGACCGCGAAAATATTGACTGGCCTTGTCAATGATGACAAGGATCGAATCCTGTTTCGATTCGTCGACACTGGTTAGACGTTGAAGCAAAGGACATGGTCTATTAACAAGGATGTAAGATCCGTGTCAAGGGTAAAGATCGACCGATCTCGCCGATGATGACGAGGATCGAAAGTGAGTTTATTAATATGCATAGGTTACTACCGAAACAAAGGTGGGTTTATTAGCAAGGACGGAAGGTCCAAGTTTAGGGGTAGGGATCGAACGATCTCGCCGATGATGACGAGGGTCGAAAAGGGTTTGTTCGTCGGCACGGGTTATCGCCGCAACAAGGATGAGATTGTCAACAGGGACGTAAGGTCCAAGTTGAGGGTAGAGATCGACCGATCTCGCCGATGATGACGAGGGTTGAAAAGGATGTGTTAAAGGATTCTTGGTGGGACTTTGATGATTGTCCCTTTCGGAGTTTCATTGAGTGGAGAATAGGAGAGGCATTTGGAAATTACCATTTTACTGACTCAAGCCCCCTTTCGGGTTTTCACCGAAGCCAGCCCCCTCTTGCTTTTGCCCACGCTCCCTTTCGGGTTTTCACGTGGCGGGGTACCTGATTTTGCCTGTGGCACCCTTCCGGATTTTCGCCACAGCTGGGTTACAGCCATTTTTGCACTTGTCCTGGCATAGGAGCAAGTCTGGCGGGGTATCTCTATTTTTAACCCCATTTCTTTTCTTTTTTTTTTGTATTTGTGTAGGGTGGCGGGTCGAAGTGCAACATTCGACCGTTGGTTGACAGTAGATGGCTGTCGGCCGGAGCATCAGACCTTGCGCTGGGCAGAACAGTTCATTCGTTAGCAAGGGCTGAATGCTAACGCAAAGGAGTGATCTCTCGCCGATTCGGGCGTAAGGCCGGTAATGGCAACAGCGTGGTGTATTCTTTCGGGAGCTTGGTCAGGGCAGAATGCTACTAACCGAGGAAGGGTAGCTCGGCTAAGGCAAGGTGCCATTAACCAAGAAAAAGGTAGCTCGGTTAGGGCGGAGTGCCACTAAACCAAGGAAAATGTAGCTCGGTTAGGGCGGAGTGCCACTAAACCAAGGAAAAGGTAGCTCGGTTAGGGCGGAGTGCCACTAAACCAAGGAAAAGGTAGCTCGGTTAGGGCGGAGTGCCACTAAACCAAGGAAAGTAGCTCGTTAGGGCGGAGTGCCACTAAACCAAGGAAAGGTAGCTCGGTTAGGGCGGAGTGCCACTAAACCAAGGAAAGGTAGCTCGGTTAGGGCGGAGTGCCACTAAACCAAGGAAAGGTAGCTCGGTTAGGGCGGAGTGCCACTAAACCAAGGAAAGGTAGCTCGGTTAGGGCGGAGTGCCACTAAACCAAGGGAAATGTAGCTCGGTTAGGGCGGAGTGCCACTAAACCAAGGAGAAGGTAGCTCGATTAGGGCGGAGTGCCACTAAACCAAGGGAAAGGTAGCTCGGTTAGGACGGAGTGCCACTAAACCAAGGGAAAGGTAGCTCGGTTAGGGCGGAGTGTCACTAAACCAAGGAAAATGTAGCTCGGCTAGGGCGGAGTGCCACTAAACCAAGGAGAAGGGTAGCTCGGTTAGGGCGGAGTGCCACTAAACCAAGAAAAAGGTAGCTCGGTTAGGGCGGAGTGTCACTAAACCAAGGAAAAGGTAGCTCGATTAGGGCGGAGTGCCACTAAACCAAGGAAAATGTAGCTCGGCTAGGGCGGAGTGCCACTAAACCAAGGAGAAGGGTAGCTCGGTTAGGGAAGAGTTCCACTAAACCAAGAAAAAGGTAGCTCTGTTAGGGCGGAGTGCCACTAAACCAAGAAAAAGGTAGCTCGGTTAGGGCGGAGTGCCACTAAACCAAGGGAAATGTAGCTCGGTTAGGGCGGAGTGCCACTAAACCAAGGGAAATGTAGCTCGGTTAGGGCGGAGTGCCACTAAACCAAGGGAAATGTAGCTCGGTTAGGGCGGAGTGCCACTAAACCAAGGAGAAGGTAGCTCGATTAGGGCAGAGTACCACTAAACCAAGGGAAAGGTAGCTCGGTTAGGGCGGAGTGCCACTAAACCAAGGAAAATGTAGCTCGGCTAGGGCGGAGTGCCACTAAACCAAGGGAAATGTAGCTCGGTTAGGGCGGAGTGCCATTAAACCAAGAAAAAGTATTCCGACCGATCACTCGGGGAATGCTGGCTACGCTGCATGATACAGCTTAATATGCTTTCCGTTGAGGGGAGAGAACTGGATAACCCCTTTGTGGTCTACCAGGACGTAGGCGCCTCCTTCATATACTCGGCGGACGATATATGGCCCGACCCAGTTTTCGACCAGCTTCCCTTTGGGGTTAGAGGCCATTACTTCTCTTCTTTTGACCATTACCAGGTCTCCTTTCTTGAATTCTCGACCCTTGACCAGCTTGTCAAAAGCATGGGCCATGCGAGCTTGGTAGAGTTGGACGTTCTGCTGCGCCCGGAGGCGCTTTCCTTCGAGCTCAACGAGCTCTTCCAATCTCCTTTCTGCATTGGTCTGCTCACCACCGATTAGTCCGTGCTGGATGGCAACTCGTAATGAAGGAACTTCAAGTTCAATCGGCACCACAGCTTCTGACCCGTAGACGAGGGAGAACGGTGAACAGCCGGTTGGGGTCTTGTAGACAGTACGATAGGCCCAAAGTGCTTCGTACATCCTTTCTTCCCAATCTTTTTTATTAGACTTGACAGTCTTTGCCAGCAATGTGCATAGAGTCTTGTTAAAGGCTTCTGCAAGTCCGTTAGCTTGAGGGTTGTAGGGGGAGGATGTCCTCCAGTCGATTTTGTATTTGTCGGCCAGCCGATAAATCTTCTGATTTCTAAAATGGCTGCCATTATCAGAGATGATTCGGCTGGGGATCCCGAACCGGAATATTACATTTTGCCGGAAGAATCTTGCAACTAGCTCTCCCGTCACATCTCTTAGTGCTACTGCTTCCGCCCATCTGGAGAAGTAGTCTGTAGCTGCTAAGATATATCAGCACCCTGATGAAGATGCTGGCAGCGGCCCTACCACGTCCGTGCCCCACTGAGCAAACGGCCAGCTTGGTAGGGTGGGATGCAGTGGCACTGGAGGTCTCCTTGCCACATTAGCGTGTTCTTGACACTTCTGACAAGCTTTGGCAAACCTGCAGCAATCATCAAATATAGTGGGCCAATAGTAACCCAGCTTCTTTATCTCAATTTTCATCTTCGGGCCAGCCTGGTGTGCTCCAGCTGATCCTGCATGGACCTCCTGCATCACCTGTCCTGCTTCTGCTGAAGACAAGCAACGGAGTAGGACTTTCCTTCGGGCATCTGCCATAATTCGGAACAAGGTCCCGCTTCTCATCTCGTAAGAATCCTTGATCCTCAGGAGCTTCATTCTCTGTTCCTTTTCTTTTGGAAGTTGCTGGTGTTGAAACCAGCATAGGAGATGCTCTCGCCAATCGGGCTGCTGAACCCCTTCGATGACTGCTACTTCCATCTCTTGTTCGTCGGTCAGGACCTCTGTCACGCTGGGGACCTGTCGGCGGTTGATCACTGTTATATTCAGGCTTGTGTCTGGCGGGACCGCCAATGAACTGGCCAGCTTAGCGAGGGCGTCTGCCTGAGCATTCCGGCCTCGATTGATGTGCTTGATGCTGATGAAGTAAAATCTTGACATCAGGCGAGTTGCCAACTGGTGATAGGGAGGAGCTCTTGCTTTCGCACACCGAACTCTCCTTCCAGCTGTTTTATAACTAGCATGGAGTCTCCGAATGCTTCCAGCATCTGAATTCCCATGGACAGAGCAATTTGCAACCCGATTATCAGGGCTTCATATTCTGCTTCATTGTTTGTGCATTGCTTGTTTATGGAACAGGATGTATGCACCACTTCTCCTTCTGGGGATTTCAGGACTATGCCTGCTCCTGCTCTGACCCTGGCTGACCCGGTGGCAGAGGTGTCAATTCTGGAAGCGCCATCAAAGTATAGTTGCCATAAGGAGGGCTGTACTTGCACGGCTTCTAGGTTTCATCTTCAGGAAGCTCCGGCTCCAACGGGCAATCCCCGGGCACTGGGTGCTCAGCGAAGAAGTCTGCAATAGCTTGGCCCTTGACGGCCTTGCGCGGCACGTAGGAGATATCAAACTCCATAAGGATTACCGCCCATTTGCCCAGGCGGCCTCTGAGTGCCGGTTGAGACATAATGTACTTCAGGGGATCCTCTTTGGATACCAAGCTGATTTCATGCGACAACATATAGTGTCGGAGCTTTTTAACTGCGAAGACCAGCGCCAGACAGATCTTCTCAATATAAGTATATTTCTCTTCAGTTCTGACCAGTCTCCGACTGAGGTAATAGAGGGCTTGTTCTTTCCCTTCTTCATTATTCTGGGCCAGCATTGCCCCCAGAGAATTATGTGTAGCTGCTATATACAGTATCAATGGTCGTCCTTTCACCGGTGCGCCCAACACTGGAGGAGTTTTCAGGTAGTCTTTTAGCTTGTCGAAGGCTGCCTGGCAATCTTCATCCCAATAAAAGGGGACATCTTTCATCATCAACTTGTGAAAAGGCTGGCACCGCCCTGACAAATTGGAAATGAAACGCCGGATATAAGCCAAACGGCCCTGTAGTGATCTCAGCTCGGAGATGTTCCTTGGCAGAGGTAACCCCTGAATCGCCTTGATCTTTGCGGGGTCTATCTCGATTCCCCGATATCGGACGATGAAGCCCAAGAATTTTCCGCTCGACACTCCGAACGCACATTTCATAGGGTTCATTTTTAGCTCATGCTGCCTCAGCCTCTGAAAAACAATCCGGAGGTCTTGCAGATGATCTTCTTTTCTTCTGGTTTTGACCACCAGGTCATCTATGTAGCACTCGACCTTGTGGTAGAGCAGTTCATCAAAGATTTTGGTCATTGCGCGCTGATAGGTTGCGCCAGCATTCTTTAGTCCGAACGGCATTCTCTTGTAATGATAAATGCCTTTAGGAGTTCGGAAAGCAGTATGGACTCGGTCATGCTCCGCAATCCAAATCTGATTGTAGCCGGAAGACCCGTCCATGAATGATAGGGCCTCATGGCCGGTTGTAGCATCAATCATGACCTCGGTTATCGACACCGGGAAGTCATCTTTGGGGCAGGCTTTATTTAGATCCCAGAAGTCGACACATATCCGGATCTGTCCATTCTTCTTTTTCACGGGGATGATATTCGCCAGCCATGTGGTGTACTGGTTTTCTTCAACAAATCCCACGTCAATGAGCTTGTCGACTTCAGCACAAATTTGGGTGATGAGCTCTGGCCTCATGCGCCGCGGTGGTTGCTTCATCGGCTCGGCTTCAGGGTTGATTGCCAGCTCATGTTGTGAGACAGCGGGGCTTAGACCTGGCATCTCTTTATAAGTCCAAGCGAAGCAATCCCAGTATTCTAGCAGTAGTTGAATGTACAGCTCCCGTTCTTCTGGGGATAGTTGGGCACTGAGGAAGGTAGGCCTAGGGTCCTTCTCATTTCCAAGGTTGACTTCTATCAGTTCATCGACTGTGGCTTGGCCTCCATCTTCTATCTCCGGAGGTGCCGGTTGGAGGTCAACGAAGTCTGGAACGCCATCTTGAGGGTCGAGCACTTCGACTTCCTCGTCAGACACCGCCAGAGCTTCCTGAGGTTTCTTGATCTCTTGTGCCAGCGGCTGAGTGGATTGTTCTATTAGCAGATCCATTGCCGTCGTAGCTTCCGAGGATGAGAGAGCAGCCTTGGTGTTTGCAGATGAGATTGCAGCCATGACGGGCTGGTAACTGTTCACTGCCAGGCCCGGACAGCATGCTAATTTTGCAGCAGAAGTTGAGGAAGTTTCGCCTTCTGGCACAGTTGTATCTTCCGCAGAAGTGGCTTTTTCTTCCCTGGTAGCTGGCTCCCCTTGATTGGAGTTGACCAAGGCCTCCCTGATTGGCAGAAAGGGTGTTGAAGTTGTCATTAGTAGGACCCCTGGGAGGGGGAAACTCCTGCTTCTTGAATGTCTTCGGCTTCGCTGCTGCTAGCCGTATCGAATTCGGCTTGAAGGGCCGCTTCTTCAGGATGAACCTGCTCCCAGCATCGGCAGGGGGCCGAGGTTTCTGCTTCTTGATTCCCGGACCGAGCCAGTTCGAGATATTCGGCTTCCACCGGATACTCATCAAAGGTTGCCCCCAGAGGGCCATCTTCAGTAGGATAGAAGGCGGAGATAGTATCCACCTCGTACCGCCCACTGTAATAATATTCCTCCAGGGTGAAGCCCAACCCTGGATGTTGAGAGACACGTCTCATTTCCTTATCCAGATTTGCAGGATGCCATATCTTCTGGAAAGCTTCCTTGCGCTTTTGAGACGGATCGGGAGGGATGTGTTGCTTCTGAAACATCTTGGCCATTCGATCAGTTGTAAATGCCAGGCCTTGAACAGGAACCCGCGGGTTGGCTAGATCTTCAGGGAGGCTGCAGTCTGTATCTTCCTGAGTGGGATGCTCCTCAGCTGTATAGAACAAGCTGCGGGGCCCATCTTCCTGTGTCACCTCCCAAGCTTTGAAAGGTTCGACAGTGGGGTCGTTGAGGCCGGAGACTGGCTTGGTGAGGCCGGCCGGGACTCCGATGCGGTCGTGCTGTCGATTGACCTGCACTTCCTTAGCTTTGGGGTATAATGCTGGGGGTGTCACCCTGCCGACATCTCCAGAAGCTGTGATGTGGGAGACCACCTTCGGCTTGACATATCCGCGCGGCGGTGGTGGATACCAACCGTCACCCGATCTATTCTTCGACGCCCCTGCGGGGGCCTCAGCTTCAGAAACCTTCCGGGGAGGCCCCGTATATAGGTTGGCGTCTGCCAAGTGACATTCAAACACCTCGAATGGGTGGATATCAGCAAATATCCTCTCCTCCTTCCCCTGGAGGCTGTATTTGATGCATTGGTGGAGCGTGGAGGGCACCACCATATTCTCATGCAGCCATGGGCGGCCGAGCAGCGCCTTGTAAGAGGTGCGAGAGTCAATGACATGAAACTGCACCGTTGTAGTGAAATCTGCCAAGGTCAGTGTGAACTCTGCCACTCCCATAGATACTTCACATTTTTGGTTGAAGCCAGCGATACGCATATCCCTGACTTTCTCGAGATGCACATTAAAGTGGTACCTCTCGTATATTCTGTATGGCAGGATGTTGACTGCTGCACCAGGATCGACCAGGATCCGGTTCAGTTCTCTTCCATTCAGGTGCCCTTTCATATATAGCGGCCTGTTGTGGCTGGCAGTAGGTAGTAGCATGTCTTTTGGAGAGAAGGTCATACTGACTTCTGGTATAGCCTCAGCTATGCAGGCTTCAAAATGAGCAGGCGTCTGCAGAGCAGTGATGATCGCCTGTCGAGTTTCTTCACTCAAAGAGAGAATTTCCCAGATCGTAAATCGAGCGGGGAGCTTCTTGAGCAACTTCATTATTCGGCTCCCAGCCCGGACATTGGAGAGCTTCATCTCTTCAGCCCATCTGGGCTTGGGGAGGTTTTGATTTGTGGGTCCAGACGGACCTGCTTCATCTTCCTCGGACCCGGCACCCTCTTGACTGGCACCGGCTGTCGGGTCTTCTTTATTAGTTGCCGTAGGGCAAGCTCCATCTGCATTCGCATCCTCAGTAGATTGCGCTGGCTGCGGGTGAATGGCCCCGGATGTAGGGTTAGCATCTTGGCAGGGCTGCTTCCCCTTTGACATCTTCATAAATTCAAGGAATGAAGGGACTGCCTTGCCCCCACTTTTGTTGTATAGGCCCGACGGAGGAGGGATTTAGACTCCCTTAACATTCGGCGGAGGTTTCTTGTAGGGTTGCTCCCCTCTGAACATGATGTTGTGATTGGGTGGTGGCTGGCGCCCCCATTTTCGACCCGACCGAGTGGCATGCGCAGCAGTTGCGGCCTCGGCTTTGCCTCCCCCAGCATGGGGTGTGAAGCAAATTTCTTCTTCTTCCTCTTCTCCGGGTAGGTTGAAGAGTGCTGACAGGGTATTGCAGGAGACAACATGTGTTTTATTGGCCCCAGCGGCCTTTCTTTTCTTCTTCTTTTGCTTTTTCTACTTTTTGGTTTCTGCGGGTGCCTGCCCCCAGAACAGGCTGCCCTCTTCAGGGGATGCTTCTTCGGCTTCCTCCACCTGTTTGAGTGAGAGTTGTTCTAGTTCTTGCCATGGGACGTGGTCCCGTACCAGCAAAGGTTTCAATTCGGGCTGCACATATTCATCTAGCCCTTCAATCAGGTGTTGCAGTCGAAGGACTCCAGGATTGGTTTCCTTGATTACTGGCAGCGGAGTTTGTCTCCTCCTGTTAGGTGTATCTATTCTGATAGCTGTAGGTGGAGTGACCCATGCGGGTGCTACCACTGGCGGAGCAGGCCGGGGTGTAATGCCACGGATATGTGCCCCCTCTTTTGGGCGGGGAGCCCTCTTCTTCTTGTGCTTCACAGGGATCTGCTGCCACCCCTGTTGTTCTTTCACGGGCTCCAGAAAATGGATTTCGTAGGTGCTCCGTGTGCTTGCTTCCGAGATATCCTCAGGTAACGCCTGGTAGAGGGAAATCATGTTGACCGCTGCTCTCCTGAGAGGGGCTTCATGTGGCTGAGGGGGGTCTACTTTGTACTCTCCCAGCTCTATTTCATTCTTCTTTACCATTCCTTCGATGACGTCTTTGAAAACATAACAGTCTTCGATTGGATGTCCCAACATCTGGTGGTAGGGGCAGAATCTTGGACTGTCTTTTCTTTTCAGGTCCTCCGGCCTCCTTGGCTCGGGCAGAGTGACCATGCTGTATTCTGTTACCCAGTCGAACAGGACTCGGGTCTTGTCTTTTGGAAAGGAATAAGCTTTCTTCATTTTGTCCCTCAGCGAAGGACCTTCTTTATCATCTAGAGCTTTCGCAGGTTGCGGGGGAGCCGCTTTCTTGCCTTTCTCCTTCTGTTGTTCGAACGCCTTGATATCAAGCGCATTCGCTTCTTTAGGTGTGGGGCGCCGTTCCGCAGCCTTGCCTTTCTGGGCTGTGCTGGCAGTTGACGTCGGGACAGGCTTGGCTAGAAAAGCCTCCACCTCGGCCACCACATTATTCAGCCGGTCGAATGACCGTATTTCCATACCAATCATCTTTTCCAGGACCTCCCTCTTGAGATTTTGTTTGCATATTTGCACAGCGTCCTCCTAATGCGGGGGCCGCTTGCACCTCATTCCGAGGTTCCTCCACCTCTTGATGTAATCAAGGGCTGTCTCATCTGCCCTTTGTTTTGTTGAGTAGAGTTCGGCCACTGTGACCTCCCTCTCTGTGACATGGAATCTTTCTCTGAATTTTCTCTGCATATCCGACCAATCACTGATTGACCCTGCCGAGAGGCTAGAGTACCATTCAAATGCGAGCCCCGTCAGCGAGGACCCGAAGAACTTCAGCAGATATGACTCGTCGGTGGCCAGATCACCCATAACGGTCATATAATATGCAATATGCTCTTTAGGGGACCCCTTCCCGTTGAATTTGTCGAATTTGGGCGGCTTGTTGACCCCTGGGGGAAGTCGTTTAGCCGCATGGTGTTGCGGGTAGGGCACCCGATAGGCATCGAATGCGACGTAGTCGCCTTCACTTTTCTCTGCGAGCTTCAGCTCGATCATCCTTTCCACCATCATCCGGTTCACGACCGTGGGGTCGACTGGCTCCGGATAGAAGTGCGCTGGCTGAAGGTATGGGGTGACCAGGGTGGTCGCCTGTGGAGGACGCAGCAGCGGCGGTGTCGATGCACCTGGGGGAGCACCCAGGGTAGCAGCGGCTGAGGCTGTGGAGGCCGCTGTTGTGCTGTCGCCATGCTTGGCTCTGACGGCTGGGACAGTGTATAGAGCGGTGGAGGGTCGTCACGACGAACCGCTCCCCGGGATGATTCACCCTGGACTTCGGGTGGTTTAGAAGCCGATGAATGCTCAGTCTTTTCCATCAGCTGTTTCTTCAGAGAGTCTATCTCCCGTTGATATTTTTGCAGCAGCATCAGAACTGATGGATCTATAGTGGTGGGGATACCCTCTGTCGTTTCCCCGGACGTACCCTCAGGCAGGATGTCGAGGAGGACGTCATCTTCTTCTTCCGTCGTCACCACATTAGCGGTCAAGACGGGGGCCTTATCATCCCAGCGGGGATAGACCTGGGGTTGTTTCCCTCTCATGATCATCAGAAGCTCTCTTGCTGCTTCTGTTCTGCGGGTAGTTGGCCCGGGCCGTACGGCCAATTGAGCCAGTTCTTGGGGGTCTTCAGGAAGCTCCCCATATCGGCTGGATATACCAGCCACGTTGCAAGTAAAGACCTGCATCCTTCTTCTCTGTCGATGGACCCTCCGTCTGGCTTGTTGCGGAAAGGTCAGCCTCTCGAACACAGAAACTCTTCTTTTTTCTTCCCGCTCGGAGAAGGCTTCATCGGCTTCGATCTCGAAACCGCCGTTGTATCCATTATCGTCGACTGACGACACCATCATTCTATCTTCCATATCCTCTTCATCCGCCGCTGATGGGCGGTAATCTTCCTCAGTGGCGACTGTCTTCATTAGTCGCTGCTGACCCAGCGAGGGGTTGCCCAGCCCTCGAAAGTAGTTCCTGATCAGACAGGTTACCTCCTCCTGACCTCGCTCTTGATAGAGTACGGGGGATAGTTATCGACCTCCAGCAGGAGAGATATAGGCCAGCCGAGCTCTGTCGGCCGGATGTTGGAATCTTCGTCCCGTGACTGGGACATTGGCTTGGCGGGCAGCAGCCCGAAAACTTCTGTGGCGCGGAGGATCCGCAACCACCTCTTCTTCTTTCCTCGGGGGCAAGCCCCTTTCTCTTCTCACCTCCGCCTCGTCGTTCATAGGACGGCGGCGGATGGGTGTTAGATGGTGGGCAGGTCGGGTCCGCTTGGGAACCCACACCTGTTTGAACTTCTTCGGCATGAGTGCCGAGCTTCCTTGGCCATGGGGGCCGGTTTCTTCTCTTTCTGCCCTCTTTCCAGCGAGAGCTTGATAGGTATTGTGGACAGGAATGTTGGGGATGACTCGGTCTGGGGTCACCCGGGCCGTGCGTCCGTCGAGGAAGACGCGCATGCCTCCAACTAGCATAGATTTCCCGGACTGAGATAGGGTTCCGGTGATTACAGCAGCATTCTTGTGGGCCTGGCGACGCTGGCGTCCTCCAGGGTGTTCGTTGATGACATTGGGGTGGGTCCCACGTATGACGTGGTGCACCAAACAGCTAGCGGCCGGGGGCGGACTTTCAGGCAAGTCTTCGCAGCAGGGAACCTTCGGAGGCTCCAGTTTCTCTGCGACTTCCTTGGCAGGCACTGGGGCTTCGACCTCCAGGATATCGACGAAGGCTAACCCCAAAAAGTTGGGGAAGCCCACAGCGGCAGGGAAGCTGCCGAATTCCATGGGTACCGCCAGGTACCCTTGCGCGTGTTTAGCAACGATCGAATGATCGAAGTCGACGCCAGTTATCCCGTTGATCGTCATTGATCTGCCTGCAAAGACAAACAGGGAAATAATCAGTAGCCTTTGAGAGGGCTTCGAAGCCCGAATATCTCGGCAAAGAGATGAAAGGTGACACTGGTCCCACCGGGCGTGCCAAACTGTTTGCGATGGGTTTTATCCGACCATCTTATTGTTTTATTTCGCGTATATATGTGTATATGTACATATATACATGTCTTATTTCACGTATCGATCAACCAATTAACCAACCGGTAATTAACTGACTGATAGACGACGCGGGCGTGCCAGTCACATGAGTGACAATTTTATGATGCGCTCATTCTGACCCGTGTCGGGCGAATGTGAGGTTCGGTCGGGACCAGCAGTCCGCCATACCATAAAGGCTATGGCGTTAATTACATCCCCCACGAGGAGGGAACACCTTTGATTAATTGCTGAGATGAAGGGCTGTCGAGGCCGGAATAAAGGATACACAGCATGTGAGTGATCATGCAAGATGCTATGATTGACTACACACGATTTATTAGGGTGGACCCTGGTACATGGCGGAGGACTTAGGCTCGAAGGCCACCTTCACGCGTAACAAGGCCTCCAATCAGGCGTAACCTGACCTTCTGGCAATGTCATTTGATATACCAAGGGTGCACCCGCTTGAGCATGCCTTAATGCGACATGAATGCTTGGCCTGAGGCATGATGGCAAAAAAAATCTAGACATATCAATTCAAGCTTGAACAAGCTAATTTATCTAGTTCATTGACACAACGACATGATTCGGCGTGAAACCGGTGCAGCGTTTGCGAAGAAATGGGTTAAAATGCTTGAAACGGCGCCCTGAAACGTAGGTAAATGGCTTAAAACGGCGCCAGAAACCATAGGTGATGACGGGGGTTAAACCGGCGCGGCCTGATTGGGGCACGCCGGGAAGGGCGCGCCGTGATTGGGGCGCGCTGGGAAGGGCGCGCCGTTTTAAGGCGCGCCGTTTAAGGCGTGCCGTGTATGAACGGCGCCGATTTAGCCCAATCTCTCAGAAACCCATATTTTATTGGTTTATTTATGGATTTATTAAAATGTTTTGGAAGATTTTTACAAGTTGATTGAGTAGATTATTCGTCGAATCGGTCCCAAACCATCCAAAAGTTAAGTCACGGAATCGCGCGAGGTTCATACTCGAGCGCGGCGATCATTCCGAGTTTGGACTCGTTCAAGCCAGAATTTCGGCAGCATCTCCCCATCCCGGAGGATTTGTCGGGGAGAAGCGGGGAGCACTCACGTAGTGGAGCAAACCCCTAAGGGCCAGGTGGCGCAACGGCGGCCGGCAAAAACCCGAACGGAGAGGAAAACCCCGAGGTCAAATCTGCTAGGGGCACAAAATCCGTGGGTAACAGCGAGCGAATGAGGCAAGTCATTATGGGAGCGAAGACCCCGAGGGCTAGCCTACGAGGGGCACGCGACCCGAGTCACCACAACACTCCAAGTCGGGACGACCGATATAAGGAAGGAATCCCCGAGGGCTAGCCTACGAGGGGAACACAACCCACGGCCACCACAAAGTCCATTAAGGACCGTGGATTTTGACTGCAGGGCGTAGCCCCGTTGCTGTGCACCCGATGGTCTGCAGGGACATTCGTCATCAATGAACGAGCCCACTGTCGGCCAGGTGACTGATGCAGAAGACTTGGGGAATATCCCCCTCCCCGGATGCCGGGGTGATGCTACAGAGCATACTCCCGTTAAGGTGTAAGCTATACGAAAGGAAGCAGTGTGAGACATCGCTTGACGGCGGCAGACGGGCAAAGGAGTTGCTTATAAGCATGGTAAAACGATGAAGCCCCACGGGCGGAGTAGGCTAACATGAGCACGATATGTGATTAACACGTAGCCCGGGGTACGGAATATGTGTGCATATATATATGATATTCAGAAGCAAGCAGACATGAGGCTCGCCGTTTAACAACTGGAGACAATCTAAGAGCTCTTCCCCACCCCTCTGGCCTATGAAGCAGGGCACACAGGGGACGGTGAAGGGTCTTCATCCCTGGGCGGAGACAGACAAAGATATGCACACAAGTGCATCTCTGCTCGCATAGCCCGTGGAATATTCAGTGCCAAGCCCGGCCGTTGCATCAGACTCGAAAGCAAGAGAAAACCCTGGGGAGGGGGACTGAGTGATTCATATAGTCCGAAGGCATACCCAATGTCAGAGAAACCGGCTACACGAGAGTATATATATATTGGGGAAACCATTAAATGCACGCTCGAAGGAGGGTGAGAGAGAGATAGGAAGAGATACAACAACAACCACAAAGGCTTTTCATTCATCCCGTGAACAGCACAGGTATATATATACAGAGCATATAGATTCCGGCGCCGTCGTTATCGATCGGCCGTCGTTTACCAATGAAGAAAGGATTATAGACAAAGTGAAAAGGGTAAAGGAAAATGGTGAGAGGAGGGGAGGTCAGGCTCATATCATCGCCCCTCCCCTCCTTCACTTACATTGCGCCAGAAGAAGAAAACCAAAAGAAGAGCAGAGGGATCCACCGGGAGGAACGCGGAGACCCACCTAAATCCATAAGAAACGGATGGTCTCCCTCTCCGATTCTGGGAAGCTCGAGTGGAGCGTGGTGGCGGCTGCCGAGAAGCTCAAGACTGAGGCTTCTTCAGATCGAAAACCCTCGACTCGTCTCCCTGGACCTCTCTTCTCTCTTTCTAATTCTATTTTTTTTCGTTTGATTCCGCCTCTTTCTTCTCCTCTCTCTCTTCGGATCCCCCTCTCTGCTTCTCTGGCCGAAGGCAAGACATATATAGAGCATTTTGTTAATCCGGCGCCCCAGGGAGGGGGGCGCGCCGGATTTGGTGGCGCCGGGAAAAGGTCCTGGTTGGCTTTTGCGCGCCGGTTCGACAGCGCCGTATTAAGGGGCGCCGTTTTAATTTGCTTGTTCGGCACGGCTAGGCCGGTGGGTCCGGGGATGATTCCGGAAGCTCCCGTTGACTGTTCCTTCTGCGCTGGCCTTTGAAAAACCTTGACGTGGTGTCGAGGAAGCTCTTGATATGACGAACGGCCTTGATCAGACCTCCACGTGTGTCTGGCTCGATCATACGGGCATCCTGTTGACACGGCCTTCGGCACTATGATTTGTGCTTCTGGTCGAGACGGACTGCGAAGGGCAAGTCATCTCGTCCGAAGATGCCAGAGATCCAGAGGGATGATTATAGCAAGACTCTCTGGGGGCTGTGCCGGGTTAGCAGTGACCGGATTGCTCTTCAGACAATCCCCCTTCCGGTGGAAGAACCTCTTCCTAGTGTGGCGAGCTGGCGCCCAGAAATCGACCGTTTTCATCCCTACCGGACCTTCATCAGGAGGGAAGACAGGCGGGCTGACTTATATTCCAACACCCCCTGGATATTCGCCCTGCTTCATTCTCATGGGCTTTCAATTTCCAGTCCGTTAGAAGCCATCCGAGACCATCTGCTTCTGATATCTTTCAAGTATGTCGATGGCTGGGGATTCGACCACTTGAGCTTATATCATCACTTGTCATCCTGTGGCCAAGAAGACTTGGCTCAACTGGCGGAGAAAAGTGAAACAATTGGTGATGTGTGCTGGCTCATCCGCGAGGCGGCTACCCGGGACAAGGCGCCAGCATTGCTTTACTGGCCGCTTAGTCCCCGATATACAGGGCTGCCAGGTAATGCTTGTTTTCTTCTTCAGCCCTGAAGCTGCTTCTTCTATATTCAGTGTGCATCTTCTCACTTATGTGCTTTCGCAGCTCACCTTTCTATGGAGGCGACCCGACACTGTAGGGAGTTGATATCTAAGGCGCAGAAGCCTTCATATTTTAATATTCCAGAGCCAGCTCCGACCACGACACCATTACCCCCCGGGGGCTCGCAGAAGCGGACCAGGTCCCAAGTAAGGGAGGCTATCAGTAGAGCTAAGAAGGCCAAAAGGGCGGAATCTCGCGCTACTCGGGCACGTCGGAGGAAGGCTGCTGAACAGGAGTCCACAGTTCCCCTTCCTCGGGTTCCGTCATTCTCCGAATTCGAGGGCGCCTGGACACAAGGGCCCGAGGGTGAAGGTGACTTCTTATCCTTGCATGGCTTGTTTGTTTATTTCCGCCGCCCTGGTTGATCACCCTTCCTTTCAATAGCTGCTGGCACTACCTCCGCCGTTGTTGGGTTGAAGGCGGCAACCGGAGCTGCTGTTGGGGAGAGAGAGGAGGAAGCCCCCTCGGCCTTGGCTGAGGGTGACTTGCCTTCACCGATACCCCATCGAGACATAGAAGGTAATTTGCATCATGCCTATAGAGCTTAGCGGCATGTTGTGGTTTCAGTCGGGTCTTGACTGTTTATTGTCTTTCAATTCCAGTCGGTGTTCGGCCCACACTGCTCCCCGAGGTCAGTGCTACGGCAGGGGTTGCCATCGGAGAGCAAGGGCTTCCAAGGGACCGGCCCCTGGATATTCCGCCGATGGATGCTCCCGAGACGGAGACTGCTGAGGGGGTACTGGATAGAGGGCCTAGCGCGGTTCCCGCTCAGGTGCCGGAGGTCCGAGAACAAGCAAAAGAATCATCCTCCTCTGAACAAGTTGATTATGGTGGCGGCTCCGGCGATGACGAGGGATTCCCCATGGTCGACACCGAGGCTGAGGACGCCGGGGCTTCTTCAGCTTACGAGAGCGATCTGCCAACATTTAGCCCTCCGAGGCCATTAAATGCACGCTCGAAGGAGGGTGAGAGAGAGAGAGGAAGAGATACAACAACAACCACAAAGGCTTTTCATTCATCCCGTGAACAGCACAGGTATAAATATATAGAGCATATAGATTCCGGCGCCGTCGTTATCGATCGGCCGTCGTTTACCAATGAAGAAAGGATTACAGACAAAGTGAAAAGGGTAAAGGAAAATGGTGAGAGGAGGGGAGGTCAGGCTCATATCATCGCCCCTCCCCTCCTTCACTTACATTGCGCCAGAAGAAGAAAACCAAAAGAAGAGCAGAGGGATCCACCAGGAGGAACGCGGAGACCCACCTAAATCGATAAGAAACGGATGGTCTCCCTCTCCGATTCTGGGAAGCTCGAGTGGAGCGTGGTGGCAGCCTCCGAGAAGCTCAAGACTGAGGCTTCTTCAGATCGAAAACCCTCGACTCGTCTCCCTGGACCTCTCTTCTCTCTTTCTAATTCTTTTTTTTTTCTTTTGATTCCGCCTCTTTCTTCTCCTCTCTCTCTTCGGATCCCCCTCTCTGCTTCTCTGGCCGAAGGCAGGACATATATAGAGCATTTTGTTAATCCGACGCCCCGGGGAGGGGGGCGCGCCGGATTTGGTGGTGCCGGGAAAAGGTCCCGGTTGGCTTTTGCCCGCCGGTTCGACGGCGCCGTATCAAGGGGCGCCGTTTTAATGTGCTTGTTCGGCACGGCTAGGCCGGTGGCTCCGGGGATGATTCCGGAAGCTCCCGTTGACTGTTCCTTCCGCGCTGGCCTTTGAAAAACCTTGACATGGTGTCGAGGAAGCTCTCGATATGACGAACGGCCTTGATCAGACCTCCGCGTGTGTCTGGCTCGATCATACGGGCATCCTGTTGACACGGCCTTCGGCACTATGATTTGTGCTTCTGGTCGAGACGGACTCATGCTCGGGGCTTCTGTACGGAACGGTGCTGCATCCCGAATGATTCTGCCTTGAATGGCTATCGATCGGCCACTAATGGGCCCATTATGACGAGGAGCCGAACCCATGTCGGGTGATCGGGACCCTCTGCTGACAGAACCCTCGGCCCCTTGTTATGGACGGTTGGGGACGCTTTTCCTCGTTACGAGAGCCATGGGGTAGAACGTCGTCCTTGGTCGGGTGACGGGTGTGGGGTAGCGACATGACGAGGTCGATGCCGGATCATTGGGCAGGCTTGATCGCTCCGCCGGTTGGTTGCGGGTTCACTTCGACTCTCCTGAGGTAAAGTCCCCGGTGCTCATTTCAAGGTGACTCGGGGCTCCGTCAGCTTGAAGGGTCTTTGATAAGGTGATCTTCATCGGCTTCTGTGCTTCAGCGGGCCGTATCATTCGTCTTTACGGCTTGGTCGCCAAAGGATTATATTTTGAGTGCCAACAGAGGCGTATGAGTTATTTGAGATGTTGAGTGAAAATTCAATCAGTCATGCCTCACTATCATCTTATGAAAGAACGATTGGGCCGGCTAAGAAGGGTGGGCTTTATGAAGTGAATAGCCAAGGTGAGTGTGAGAACAGGATGGACATGAATGCCTTGACTCAGAAATTGAACAAAATGAATTTGTTGACGCATAAGATAGAGAAGGTTGATCTTGTAGCTCAAAAGCTAGATCAGTTGTTATCTAGGCATGGACCTTCTTCTTCTTCAGTCTCTCAACCTCAACCATTCTCAGCTCCCAGTCATGAAGAGATCTGTGCTCTTTGTTCTAGCCCCGATCATGTAATAACTAATTATCCCACTGCAGCCCAGCTTTCCCCATTCATCCAAGAATAAATCTTCGCTGCTCAGGGTGTCTCTAAGCCTCCTTATGATCCTTATTCCAACACCTACAATCCAAGCTGGAGAAACCACCCGAATTTTTCTTGGAAATCTCAGCAAGGTCCATCTACCCAATCTAATCCCTCTTTTCAAAAATAACCCTTTCATGCTCCAATTCAATCTCACCAATATTATCAATCTCCTTTTCACCAAACTCAACACCCAACTCACTAAGCTCATCATAATTTTTCTCAATCCAATGCACCTTTTCCACAACAATCTCAACACCTATCACATTATTCTCAGGCCCCGTATCAGTAAGCTCCACTTTCTCAGGGCCAATACCATCAATATCCTTCTAACCGATTCAATCAAGTTCCCTTCCAACCCCCTCCTCAACCTCCGCAGCCCAATTTTGATAAAAAATTCGACCAACTCCAATAACTCATTCTTTCTCAGCAATAATCCATTGCTAAGTTGGAAGGTTAGATAGGGCAATTAGCAGCAAGTAATGCGAGGAGAGAGGTGGGTCAGCTTCCTAGCCAGCCTATGGCTAACCCAAGGAATCAACCTCCGAGCTTCCCCCAAAGAGTTCCTATTCTTCCTCAACCAAACCAACCTCAGTCGCCTCCTCCTGCTGGTCCCCAATTTGAGAATGCCAAGGCAATCTTTTCTCTTAGGAGCGGGAAGGCTTTAGATAATCCTTATAGGACTAAGGAAGTTGGCAGTAGTTCGGGCCAAGAGGCCCAAGAGAAGAGTGATGAGGAAGAGGAGTCCGTAATTGTTAAAGAATTGAAGAATCTGGAGGGTGGAGAGAAGAAGCTAGATAATGGGAAGATGAAAGTTGATGAAGGATCCCAAGAATATGTGCCTAAGGTCCCTTTTCCCGATGCTCTAAAGTCGAAGGCTCACAAGAAACCGTCGGTGCAATAGGAAGAATTAATGGAATTATTTAAACAGGTGAATATCAATATTCCACTCTTGGATGCAATCAAGCATGTGCCGGCATATGTAAAGTTTTTGAAAGAGCTTTGTACTCCAAAGAGGGAGCCAAGGGCGGTGACTCAAAAGATCCGCTTGTCTGAGGATGTGAGTGCTATTTTGATGAATCATTTGTCGAAAAAATTGAAGGACCCCGGAGCCCCTTTAATCTCATGTGATATAGGTGGAGTCACTTTTGATCGAGCATTGCTAGACTTAGGTGCTAGCGTAAATCTTTTTCCCACCTTTATCTATGAGGAGTTTGATCTGGGGGAGTTAAAACCCACTTCAATCATCCTTCAATTGGCGGATAGGTCGGTTAAAACACCAAGGGGTCTGTTGGAGGATGTTATTATCAAGGTGCATGAATGTTATTTCCTGGTGGATTTTCTCATTTTAGACATGACATCGTCCGAGGATCTAAAGCACACACCTATCATTTTTGAACGTCCATTTTTAGCTACGGCAAAGGCCAATATAAATTATGCCACGGGAATGATGGATATATCATTTGGAGGAGAGAAGGTTGCTTTCAATGGTTTTAAGGCTTCTCAGTACCCGGACCACGAAGAAGAATGCAATATCATTGATATCTGTGAGGAGGTAATTGATGAAAGTCCGGATGACATTGAGGACACCCTAGAAGAGAGTAGCTTGTTTGATGGGGACATCACCTCCCATGCCCACGTTCACAGCTCGTCTCCTCGCCCCGGTTGCATCTGGCATGGTCTAGTTTTTTAATTTTGAGTCCTATGTAATTTTTATTTGAGTCATTTGATGTATTTTCCCTTTTATTTGAGTCATGTCCCTAGGTCTTTTGTGTATTCCTTTAAGTTTGAGTGTCATTAGGTTGATTAGATTAGCTATTGGGCCCAATTCATTGGGCAAGGCCCAGGGGCGCCCCCTACCCCCTTGGTTATTTGTCTTTGTAGCAAGAGTCAGGGACTTTTTGTAAAATGTGGGTTGCCTATATATAGGACCCCATTCCCCCCATTTCAAATGAATGAATGAATGAATATTTGAATTTTCTAGTGTCCAACTTAAATCTTCTTCTTTTGGTGAGAAGTCAATTGAGTGGGTGAGAAGCCCCTATCCCCCCCTCTCTCTCTACCTCTCTCTCTAGAAAGTCATTTTCTCTCTCCTCCACTTTCTCTCTATAAAACATGCGCCCCTTTCTCTCTCCTCCCATCTCTACCACCTTTCTCTCTCTTCCCCCCTCCAATAATTCATCCCCAACTCCCCACCACACCACCTTACCTCCACCCCAGCCCCAAGGGAGATTCCACTACTCCCCACTCCACCCTCCAACTACCAACCACCCACTCCCCTTCCCCAAGCACCCTCTCATCTCCCAAGGGAGAATTCCCACTCCCCAAGCCCCCCTTTTACCTTCCCCACACACCCCTTCCCATCCCCAAGACAAGAAATTAATCCCACCCTTAAACCCATTTTCAAATACCCTTTCCCTCTCTCCCTTCCAACCAAATTCGCAGCTCCTCTCTCACCCACTGCAAACACCACCTTCCAGACCCCATTCTCTCCCTCCCACACCTTGGAACACCCCCTCCTAGACCCCCTCACAACCAGGGGTTGCCTCCACACCCATCCACCCCATTTCCCATCCCTTCTACCCCATTCCCCCACCACTTTTCACCACCTGCAATTCTCAGGTCGCATGCAGTAGAGTACCAGCAGTTGCAGAGCCAGCCCTGACTTCATCCTAGTGTCCCTGGAGGCCCAAGAGGTACCGTTGGAAGCGTCTCTCCGTCCTCTTCGCTACGGTGGTGGTCTCATCTCATTCTGAGTTCGGGGCCGTCTTGAGCAGTCGATCTTCCCTGACTGCGCACTTCCTCCCTAAAGAGCAACCTGAAGCTGACTCCTGAAGCTACCACGACCACTCTCTTGAAGATCTGGAGGCGAGGCTTGGCCGGGAGCTTCTTCGACAAGTCTACTTCCAGAATCAAGAAGCGGAGCTCTGTTTTGCGCCCGGAATCAAGACTTCTCATTTTCTTTCTCCGGGTGTGCGGTTCTGCTTCCTGACAGTCTGCTCCGACCCCCCCTCATTGTTCGAGATCTACCGGTCTACTCCGACAACGTTTGGCATCCCCGTTGGTCTCGCTTCGAAGAGGACTCACCGAAGGTTCCAAAGACTCTGGCGGTGCCTGATTCTGAGGTCTGGAGCACTTGTAGCAACCTCTTCTTCCTGCTATTGTGAACCTGAAGCAGTCAGAACTGAAGATCTGCCACCCTGTTCGAGCTTCTGCCCCAACCAGCATCTGTGACCAGAGAAATCAAAAAAATTCATGCGTCATCCCGTTCCAGCTATGAATAAATTCCAAATAGTTTTGTCATCAAAAAAATTCGGGAGTGGTCACAGCATCAAGTTATCCAACTGTCTGTCCTGAAGCGCAGGAAGCGGGCAGAATCGGCATCGGCTCCCTTGTTAGCTTCTAGCTCGATTTGGCCCCACCCCGCTTGGCCAGCTGAAGGCCCCTCCCTGTGTGGAGGTAGTTTTAGATGTAATAACAATTTATCCTCACCCCAAGATCCCCCTCCTGCGTGAGGTGTAGTGTTGTAACACTTAAACAGGTCAAGCTTCTCCGGCGCGGCGTGTAGGGAACCCACGCTTCCCCGCTCGCCCTCGTCTCCGAGCGGGATCGGTTTCTTCAAACCGGTCGAGTAAGTGCTCCAACCTAGCTCTAATTTTGTGCTTGTTCTTTCAATATCAGTTCATAGTTCCACTGGCCGTGACAGTGAGAGCTCGATCCTTAAGTTCCTTTGCTTCAAGCGATCACCGTGGTGAGAGGAGTGTACCCGTGCCCTTGGCACAACGTCAGCTCCCTTGAATTGGGCAGCCATACCCTTAGGAGAACATTCCATGTCCTTGCTGGCCTTCTACTAGCAAGGGCCCAACCCTCACATCCTCCAATTGGCATTGCCAAGTTACCCCGGGTCATGGTGAGCATCGGGTGAGCGGTCGCCGTTATCTGTCCGTTTGGAATGTCAATTGTGCTTGCTTGGTAAGTCCTAGATTGTGTCACATCATTGTTTCATGATTCTTCTCTCTCTCACATACCCTGGTCTAGGGTAGAACCACTTCCTGCACTTCAATCTGAATCAATCTTGCCATCTCTGGAACATCCACCCGCTCTAGAACTTAAGCCTCTCCCGGACTCCCTTAAATATGCATATCTGGGACCTAACCACACTCTACATGTCATCATTGCCTCCAAACTCACTTTTGCTTAGGAATCACAACTCTTAACTGTTCTTAAGGAGCATAGGGGGGCAATAGATTGGTCGGTGGCGGATCTCAAGGGGATTAGTCCGGATGTTTGTATGAACCACATTTACTTAGAGGGCACTGCCAAGCCGAGCAGGGAGATGCAGCGCCGATTGAATCCTAACATGAAAGAGGTGGTCAAACAAGAGGTGGTGAAATGGTTGGATGTCGGGATTATATATCCCATCTCTGATAGCAAGTGGCTCAGCCCCACACAAATTATTCTAAAGAAATCCGGACTGACCATGATTCAAAATGAGAAGGGAGAAGAGGTGCCAATGAGACTACAAACGGGATGGAGAATATGTATTGATTACAGAAAATTGAACTCAATGACAAAGAAAGATCATTTCCCTCTCCCGTTTATTGATCAAATTTTGGAGAAATTGGCTGGACAAAGATATTTTTACTTTTGGGATGGATACTCCGGATATAATCAGGTTGCTATCTACCTGGAAGATCAAGAAAAGACTACATTCACATGTACGTATGGCACGTTTGCATTTAGAAGAATGGCGTTTGGGCTTTGTAATGCCCCTGTCACCTTTCAACGGTGTATGATGGCAATCTTTTCTGAAATGGTGGGAGAATTTTTGGAGATTTTCATGGATGACTTCTTAATTTTTAGAGACTCATTTGATTACTGCTTGGAAAATTTGCAGAAGGTGCTAGCACGATGCATTGAATCTAATCTGGTGCTTAGCTGGGAGAAAAGTCACTTCATGGTAAGAGAAGGCATTGTGCTAGGCCACATTGTCTTAGAGAGGGGGATAGAAGTAGACAAGGCTATGGTTGATCTGATTTTCAATCTTCCCCCCCTTCATCTGTTAAGCAAATCCACTCTTTTCTTGGCCATGCGGATTTTTATATAAGATTCATTCAAAACTTCTCTACCATTACTCGCCCGCTCACTAAGCTGTTAGCCAAGGACACTCCATTCCAGCTAGATGAGTCTTGTCTTGAGGCTTTCCATTCCCTGAAGGCAGCCCTGACGCAAGCTCCGATTCTTCAATCACCGGATTGGTCGCTGCCATTCGAAATCATGTGTGATATCTCGGATTATGCCATAGGAGCTGTCTTGGGGCAGAGGATTGATAGGAAACCTGTGGTGATCTATTATGCGAGTTGCACTCTCATGGATGCTCAATTGAATTATACCACCATAGAGAAAGAACTTTTGGCCGTTGTTTTTGCCCTAGAGAAATTTCACTCATATCTTTTGGGGGCCAAAGTCATTGTCTATTCCGATCACACTGCTTTGAAATACCTGCTCACCAAGAAGGATGCAAAACCCCGACTCATCCGTTGGATCCTATTGCTTCAGGAATTTGATTTGGAAATCAGAGACAAGAAGGGGTTGGAGAATGTTGTCGCTGATCACTTGTCTAGGATTGTGATTCTTGAAAGTGCTCCTATATCTGATTCCTTCCTTGATGAGCAAATTCTTTCCATCTCTCACGCTTCAACCCCTTGGTACGCTCACATAGTCAATTACTTGGCGGTAAGACAGATTCCAAGAGGGTGATCTAGGCAGGAGAAGGATCGATTCTTTTCAAAGGTTAAGCACTACTTTTGGGAGGATCCGGAACTGTTTCATATGGGTCCTGATCAGATCATCAAAAGATGTGTCCCCGAAGAGAAACAACAATCTGTTTTGAACTTTTGTCATAATCTCGCCTGTGGGGGACATTTTTCAGGAAAGTAAACAGCGGCGAAAGTTTTACAGAGTGGATTCTATTGCCCCACCTTATTCAAAGATGCTTATGAAATTTCCAAAACATGTTTGAGGTGCCAAGCTGTGGGTAGTAATTCAAAAAAAGATATGATGCCGCTAAACCCCATTCTGGTTATGGAAATATTTGATGTTTGGGGTATAGACTTCATGAGACCATTTCCACCGTCCTTTGGGAATAAATACATCTTGGTGGCGGTCGATTATGTTTCAAAATAGATTGAAGCTGTAGCCACAAGGACCAATGATCACAAGGTAGTGATGAAATTTATGAAGAAGAACATCTTTTCTATATTTGGTTGTCCTAGGGCTATGATTAGTGATGGGGGGGTCCCATTTCACAAACTTCCAATTTTGAGCTTTGCTTCGCAAAAATGGCATCACTCATAAGCTCGCTACCCCTTATCACCCCCAAACTAGTGGCCAGGTGGAGGTTTCCAATAGGGAGATTAAGAACATTCTGCATAAGACAGTTAGGCCGGATAGGAAAGACTGATCTGAGAGACTAGATGATGCACTTTGGGCCTATAGAACAGCCTTTAAGACTCCCACTGGCATGTCTCCATATCGTCTCATTTTTGGAAAATCCTGCCACTTGCCCGTAGAGCTTGAACATAGATCCTATTGGGCCATTAAGTAAGTCAACTTTGACTTAACTCAAGCTGGAGCCCAAAGAACCCTACAACTCAATGAACTGGAGGAACTGAGAAACGAAGTCTATGAAAATTCCAAGATTTATAAAGCTAAAACCAAGGCTTTCCATGATCGGCATATTCAGAGGAAAATTTTTCATGAAAATCAAAAGGTTTGGCTTTCTAACTCACGGCTACGCTTGTTCACCGGTAAGTTGAAATCCAGATGGGATGGACCGTTCATAGTTGTTAAGGCATTTGACCATGGAGTTGTTCAAATTTTGAATCCATAAAATGGTCATATTTTTACTGTTAACGGTCAAAGGTTGAAACCATACTTGGAAAATGAGTTGTTATCACCAAAAGAATCCATCGCATTGTGTGATCAGAAATGAATTCATTTTTGAGCTTTCATGCGTCTAGCTGAAGACGGTAAACTTAGCGCTTCTGGGAGGCAACCCAAGATTTTTATGATTTGATGTTTTATTTTAGTGTATTTTTTTTCAGTTGTCAGACTAAGAAGAGAAGGAGTCGTCGTCACTTTACCCCATCCACTAGGTTGTATCCTTCCATCCCAACTATATTCTCCGTTTACTTGTTCTCTGACCTTTCTATTACATATGCCATTGAGGACAATGTCATTCAAGTTGGGGGGAGAGAAAAAAAATTATTTCATGTGAATACAATCTGATATGAGTCCTTGCTTGATATCCTGCATTGATGAAAAGATGAAATCCCCATTTTGAGTTTCAAGATTCATGCTTCCATTGAAAAATAATTCTGGAATAGAAAAGACTGGGAGAAGGATGATGGAAGATTTTATTTAATCAAGCCATAGAAAACTGATCTAAGAATCTCTTTAAACGTTCATGTGCACTTTAGAAAAATGAAAATCACGTTGCACGCTAATGAAACATGCAGGACAAGCCTTCTGCTATTTTGGGTATGTTGCCTGATATTCTGTACTTCGTAAAGAAGAGATCTTTTATAAGTTTTCTGCCAAGTTATCTATCAAAATTAGTGAAAAAAAAGTACAATTGAAAAAAAATTGAGAAAAATAAAATACCATGAAAAATACTCTGAATCTGAGTAACCGGGCCTACTTCACCTAAGACGTGTTGAGGTTCGTGTCAAAAGGATAAGGGAACCTTGATCTGCGAAACCGGACCTGCTTCGAGGTTCGTGTTAAATAGTGAAGGGTAGTGCAGCATCATGTGTGTAGAAAAATATAAAGATCCCTAAGGGACAAAGCAATAAGGCAAACAAAAAACTAATATACTTAATGCTCTGATTAAGAGGTGCAAGGTTGAAAGGCACTTATTTGGAATAGCAAATGGGGGATGCAATTGTCTACGCTGTGGATTTAGTATTTACACATGCACTAGTGCTATTGAATTTTGAGTTGAATTCTTGATCATGTACCATTTCCAAATTTAAGGCTAGTATGTGTTAACGTTTCCGGATTCCTAATCTTTGGTTATTTCTGTGAAGGAAAAGTTGGATATGAAGGTATGAACTTTAAAAACTCTAAGGGACTAGCAATGAATAAGTTGGAGGTGTGATAAGTGTGCATTTTTACATGTTAATTTATGTTATACACACTTTTTATGAGCCTTAATATTAATAAATATGCACGTATCACAATTAATTCTAATCTAGATCAAAATATGCAGTTTGATGGAATTAAGTGATTTAAATAAATAATTTTACTTATTTTGCAGGAACAAAAAGGACGATGACAAGAACCCCACAAATCCATTACTTAAATGAGCAAAAGTCCATTTTAAAATATATATATATATATATATAAGGAAGAGAAAAAAATAGCTTTCAATATATATTTACATATTATATATATATTTATATATATAGTATATATTTATATATATTATATATATACACATAATATATATATATATATATATATATATATATATATGTATATAATACTTATGTTGCCTTGCATGCATTTGCTTCAACGTAGCATTTGTTTCAAACGTATAGGTGGTTTCAATATATATAAAGCATGCAAATGTATGCAAGGTGGGTTCTTCACGACGTGCATGAATGGGCATGCAGGGAGGCTTCTCCACGTGGCACAAGGAAGGCTCCACATTCACGAACGTTCGCATGCGTACGTGAGAAAGAGGGGCATGCAGGCACGCGGGCGCTAGGCGGACGCTGCCAAAGGCAGCTGGTGGCCAAGGTAATCGGGTTCGGCGCTCAACGCATGAAGCATGCGGGTGCGGCCGGCGTGACAAAACGTCCAAGGCTGGTGGGCTGGCGGACGACGTAGAAGCTTCATGTCAGCTAAAGCGGCAGGGCGCCGGTCTTCACACACTGTCGACAGTGGAGAACATCGCATGCGGCCGTGGTTCACGCAGTGAGAAGAGAGAAAGTCAGCAACTAATGCGGCTACCGACGAGAGAAAGAGAAGAAAGAGAAGAAAGAGAAAGAGAGAAAGAGAGATAAAGAAGAGAGAAAAATGTTGGCTGTCAACTAATCTTTCACACAATTTCTTTAAAGTGGGTTGAAAAATAATAGGGTGAGTTTTGATTTTCAAAAGGAGGGAAGAAAAATGTATGTTGGCTTGATTTTCAACAAAAATGACAAGGAGTGTTCACATAGTGAAAGGGCTTAATTTTGGGCCTATAAAATGAGCTCCTATTGTGATGAGGAAGGGAGTTCTTCTTGGCCTTTGGGAGAGCTACGTGAGAATAGTTTTGAGAGTTTTGTTTGAGAGTTTTGGTTCCAACCTTGTGATTTTTTATTGTTATAATGAATGTTTTTAAGAGTTTAGCCTGTTATTAACCTCATAACTTATTGTTCTATTCTTCATTTTATTTTCTTATCTTCATGAAACTTCTTCATCTTTAAGTTTTCTACATTATCTTCTTCTACTTCTTCCTCGAATTCCTCTTCGTTTCCAAGTTATTACACGTTTTTTAATTTGCTATTCTGTGCGGTGACTGTTCATCCGAGATGATAGTCTCTGCCATTCTTCCGTTTTGAAACCCTTCCAATCCTCTTTTCATTTTGAGTTCTTCATAAAAGTTGTTCCTCTCTTGTAGATCTAGATTATTTTTTCTACCACTTCCTCGGATTCTCCACCGTTTTTAAGTTATAGTCAATTTTCAAAGGTTCTATCTTTTACAATTTTACTGTTCACCCACGCGGATAGATCTTGGTATTACATATTTTTCACATTCTTTGTCTCATTTTCTGTCTCCGAATTCTTCATCAAATGTCTTCCTCTTTTCGCCCTCTACAACTTTCTCTTCTTTCACTTCTTCTAATTCTCTCTGCATTTTAAGTTATTTTCCTTCTTTTAAACCCCTACTTTCAATATAATTTTGTTATATTTTCAACTTGGTCTTTTTCTAATTCTTCTATCTATCTATCTCCCTCTTCCCTACTTCCTCACACACTCCAAGGCGGTTATTCATATCTCGGTCCTCTCACGGCGTCGACTTCCAAGGCGGGGTGATCCACTCAAAGGCTCGGCGAGGAGACAGCGGCGTTCTTAATCCATCTCTTGGCTACAATTTTCTTCCCTTTTCTCTTTTTATTTCAAAGTTGCAATTTTCATTTTTCATAGATTATAGTGTTTCGCTTTCATAGAAATAAAAGTCATTTTTGTAAGTTTTGCTATTTTCCTCTTTCTATCTCTTCTAATTTCTCTTCTTTACCCCTCTCATATTCTTTAGTTTATTTTCATGTAGTTTATTTTCTTTTCATTAGTTTAATCTCACCCAAAATTTGGTTATCAAAGCATAAGGATATTTTCCAACTTGTTCTATAATGATTTTTCCTCCTCGTGGGATCGACTCCACTTACCACTATATATTTGATTTTTCAATCTTTTAAAGTGAGTGAGTGTGAATATTTTGAAATTGGGGCACGACTTTTTCAACGACGGGTTTACGCGCATCAATCTCCTTTCATCTTTTCGCCAGGATTAAGGGCCTAATGGCCTCTTCCTAAATTTCTAACTTCCTCAATTTAAAATTGCAGGAGGGAATTGCATTCCAACAATCGCGATGGCAGTTGTGTTCGGACCATTCGTCATCGCCAGCCATGCCGAGCATGACTACCTTGTTGTGCCGATCAAGTTTGGCAATTTCCTGCCCGTCATGGGCTTCCCAAATTTTTTGGGGGTTGCGTTCGTGGGACTCCTGGATGCCCAAGAGATAGAGCCGGTCACCGTTGCAAAGGTGACCCCAACTGAAGCTACGATGGTGGGCTACCACGTCCATCACATCGACTCCCGCGCCTCCACTAACAGGAAGCGCACACCGACTTCCAGAAGGGTGGCTAGAAAGAGTGCCATCATGTTGCAAGGCCGGCTGTCAATATCAGACAAATCTGCTTTGATCGGAGGAGTCCGAGTGTTCCTTGATGGCCGACAGGCCAAGATCACGCCCGATGGGGTGATCCCAGCTGTGCCAGTTCACAATTCATTCCAAACATTGGCCCGAGATAAGACGGACTGCTTCGAGTCCGGATCAAAGGGAGGGTTGGCCCCAAAACCAACCAAATTTGGGCGCCTAGGCTAGTGCGGGCCCCAGCTCCAGTTCAACCGGAGCCTATCATGGTTGACAGGTTCAAAAAGAAAGAAGAAGAAGAAGAGAAGATCGAGACGCCTGCCTAGACATCTCAAAAACCAGCCTTCCGAGCCTATGGTCAGTAGGCAAATATTTGCTCATATGACAAGAAGTGCGATAGGATGGCCGAACGAAGGCGACTCGCCTACAAATCTACGGCACGAGTCAGCGTGTCACCCCCTATGATCTGCCCCACCAATGGGCAAGATGATATCACTTAGGCCGTATGGGGATGCTTCCACGGCCTTAGAAACACCTCTTTGGGAATGCAGCGGCTCTTAGAAGCCATAAGTGCTGCGAAGAAAAGCCAGGAGCAACAAGCCAACCAGGGAGAAGTAGAAGATGTAGAGTCGAGTCACTATGGACCGCCCCTCCGTGAAGAGACTACAACAAGGATTTTGGTGTTTGATAGACTAGTCTTCCCTGGTCAGTCAGCAAGGAGAGTGATTCGAAGAAGCAGGCAACTGTAGATATTCACTTGCAACATGGTTGGAGTGACCGACCACTATGGAGCTCTCCTCGGAGATCATGATGAGATGGCTAAGCTCGCTGAAAGGCCAGGTCTTGTTACCAGAAGAAAGAAGGCTGCAACTGAGGTAATACAAGCCCTTGCTGGCGAAACAAGCTCAGATGTGGTCACCATGGCGGCAAATGTGGTTACGGCCGAAGATGACAGTGAAAGGCCAGCACCATCTCTATATGTCTCGTTGGAAGGGGGAGGCCAAGTCCCTAGCCCCTCTGCCCATGATCCAACGATGATGATGCTACTCCAAAAATATCAACAGGAGGTCGAACACTGAAAAGGCAACTAAGCGAGCTGAGCATGCACGCTTCAACCTCGAAGTAGGTCGAGGCCCCTCCGGAAACGTCGCAGCGAGGCACCGACGAGTTCAAGGCTTCACCTCAGATGGTGGCTTCTCAGCCGATACCCAATTACATTGGGGGCATGGCACCGATACCACATCTGGCCCCTCAACACCAAGAGACTGCCGCAATACCTCAAGCGACGGTGTTGACGACGCCGCAGATGCAGCAAGCCCATTTCTACCCAGATCCGGTGGACCTGGGGGTGGTGAACAAGCTGATGACAGATCAAATGATCGAAATGAAGTTGGCTGATCAAGGGGGTGATGATTATGCCTCGTTTGATGTGTACAAGGTGCCTTATCATGTCCATCACGTGGCCAAAGGAATGCCTCCTGGCATCAACAAGTCACCAAAGTTTGATAAATTCAATGGGCAAGGTTCGCCAAAGGAGCATATAGCCTACTACATCAATGTGATGGGCGATCTGGCGACCGATGAGTCCTACCTATTGAAGTTATTCGGGTCCTCGGTCACAGGGCTCGCCTTCGAGTGGTACTCAAATCTGCCAGCTAGGTCCATCAGTGACTAGCCAGATATGCAACGGAAGTTCTAGGAATGGTTCCACGTTGTCGAAAGGGAGGTAACTGTGGCCAATCTCTATGCATCTAGGCGGAAGAATGATGAAACAACCCTGGAATATATTGAGAGATGGCGGAACCTCAGTATGAGGTCGTTGGTGTTAAAAAAATCATGGCGCTGATAAAGAAAGCATCGACTTAGATAGGCCCTACGTCGACGCACCCCAGCCCAGTGTGCTGAAGAAAAAAGGGAAAAGGGGCCAAACACAAATGGGCCAAACGTATATGGCCCAAACGTGAATGGGCAAAAGGAATAAAAGGTGCAAGGGGTAGATGAAAAAAATGGAGGAAAGGAGGCGAGAAAGGGAGAAGGAAAGGGAATTTTTTAAAAAAAAAGAAAGAAATAGAAAGAACATAGTCGCACAGTACCCTTGTGTCTGTCTCTCCCCATCCGTGTTTTCCCCTCCTCCCTCCCACGGAGGGCATTAAATGCGCATTAACGCATGCGCGCCTCCTCCTCACGACAACGGCAGGCGAAGCACGGTCGGCCGGTGGCTGGCCCATCCTGCGTAGGAAGAGGGCCTTCCCCTGCTCCACCGCGCCCTCTCCTGCGAAGCAGCAGCGACAGCCATGGCATTAACCGTAGTGGCCACGGCAACAGAGTAGCAACAGCAACAAACAATGTTAGCAACATGGCTGCAGCTGTGAGCAAGAAGAGGAAACAAAAAAAAACACAGAAACGAGAGTTTTCCCTCAAAAGAGGGCCATGTGCCCTATAAATATAAAGCCCATGGTTGAAGAAGAAGGGGGGATGCTAAAGAAACACTGCCGCAACTTTGCTACGGGAGCTAAAGAGAGAGAAAGAGAGTGAGAGAGAAGAGATAGGTGAGGGAAGGGAGCAGGGAGCTCCTGCCCCTGTCTCCCCCCCTCTTCTTTTGTAATTCTTTGTAATCCTTTCTTTGCTTTTGATATCCCGATGTATTTTCTTTCCCTGATATGCAACAAAGAAGCACTCCCCTTTGGGAGATTTTTACACTGCGAGCTCTCGATGTTTAGCTTGGGATGTCCATGATCTCTTTACCTCCTTGCCTTCTCTATTGGGTGATGTTTTCTTCTTTCTAGTTGTTACAGTGATTAGATTTCAATAGGGAGGTTCCTCTCCTCTCAAACCCCACTTTGGGATTTGACTAGTTCATGGTCATGATGCCAATGGGGTGAGCGATATGGGGCTTAGGTCCGGATTACATGTTCTAAAAATTTCTTTGCTTCCGTAGTTTTAAAGAGGGAGATACATGTGCTAGCCTTTAAGGAAGGGTTCCAGGTTTACATAACCCCATAAGTATGATTCAGAATCCATGCCCATCTGGGCTCCTTTGGGCCGCTCCCCTGTTGATTTCAAAATCCCCCACTCTCTTCCGAAGTTTTTTGATCACTCTCGGATCTTAGGGGACTTGCTTCCTCATAGCATGGTCCCGGGATGATCTCCTTTAAAGGGTGAATATTGACGGCCATATAGCATGGCGAAAGTTTAAGACCTTGTCTCGGAATCAAGATTGTGGCAGCCCCTGGGCCATTGGAGCCCCTCGTAGGCTAGTCCTCGGGGCGTTCGTGCCCAATTCGGGTCATAGCATGTTGCCGCTTCCGTGAGCATCCTTGGATGTTACCGCTTCCATGCACATCCTTCTTATTTCAGGGCCGTCTCAGAGTTTCTCCGTGGACGTGTACCCAATTAACACCCCCCCGATGCTTCGGGTCTAGGGGAGATGCTGCCGGATTTTTGCCAGACAACTTGAAGAACGGTGAAAAATGGATTGAACTCAAGAACATCATAAACACGTCATTGAACAAAAAAATCAATATGAGCTAATGCATGATAAACACAAAGGAATACAGTGAATTCTGAAAACTACTGAAGATAAGAAGGAACAAGATGAAGAAAATGAAACAAAAGAACAAGGAATAAATTTCTCAGATCAAAAAGAGAAACCTCTGCTCAAGTGTTTGTATATAGTGTGCATTTTGTCCATGAGCACCCAATGCTCCTTAAAGAAAATCAACTTTAAGAAACTTGGAGATCCTCATTGAATTTTCATCAAAATGGTCATACGTTACATTTGCTCACTGAATCTGCATGAGCATGGGCAATTCTGCCCTCCCATTTATCCTCTAGGAAGAGCATGGCATTTGTATTCTCACACATGCATTTCAAGTGCATGGCAAGCCTACATATGCATTCAACTCCTTGCTTTGAAGTTGCCTATGACTTTTATCCAGATTCCCTTCCACATGCATAAATCCATAAATGCCTTTGCATGAATAAGTTAGGGAAGTTCATTGCATGCCTGAGTTTGAAAAAAATGCATTTGCATGCATAAATTTAGAGATTTCGTTGGCATATGTACATAAGTGCAGAGAATGCATTTGCATGCATAAAACTGCTCAAGGATCCTCATTGAGCCCTAGGGAGTCAAACTCCCTGCCCTCAACTCAAAACCCATACATGCATGTTTTTGCCCATGTGCATACAGAAGAAGATAAGAAGATGAAACAAGATAGACAAAGAAGAAAGAAAAAAAATGAAATGGCTGAAACCAAGGGTGCATGCAACAAAAAAAATGAAATGAATGAATTCCCACAAAACCAATAAGAAGATAAGGCAAATCAAACAAAGAAAGAAAAGGAAGGAAGAAAAGAAAACAAAAAAATGGAAATGAGCTCTCATGAAAAGATGAACAAAATGAAACGAAGGAAGTCAAGGAAAGAGCTGAAAATGGGCTGCCCCCCTGGAAATGCTGGGTTCGGTCGACCGATGCCCATCATCGGTCGACCGATCCCCGGTGGGGTCGACTCCCCGCAAGGGGGAGTCAACACAGCCTGAGCTCCGGTGGACTGAATTAGATCTTCGGTCGACCGATTGGTAGATGAGTCAACGCACCTTGATTGCTGCGTCGACCCATCCAGCAGCCCCCATCCCTGGGAACTTTGGTCGACCAAACTGAACTTTCGGTCGACCGAACTCCCCTGATCAAAAAAAGAGAAGAAAATAAAATTACACATGCATAACCATGCACGAGCATGCATAATTACGCACAAAAAAAAGAGAAAGGAGGGAAGATCCAAAGTTGCATTCGCACGATAATCCTGCATAAGAATTTTTGCCAAATTGCACGAGGATTAAATCCCCAAGGCCATGCTCGAACCCATGTTTTATGCCCCTTTTCTCCTAAGCACTCACCTACATATGCATGTGCATTATGCGTGCTTTGCCCCTGGGCAATAAAAGAAAGTACGAAGATGAACAAAATGAAACAAAGGAAGCTAAGGAGAGAAAGTAATGATGACAAAGAAAATGAATACAACAAAAACATAATAAAAAGAATGAACTCCCACAAAACCCAATAAGAAGATAAGGCAAATCAAATGAAGCAAGCAAGGGAAGAAAGAAAGGTAAACAAAAAGAAAAGGAAATGAGCTTCCATGAACAAAATGAAACAAAGAAGAGCCAAAGAAGAGGAGTTCTTGCCCCTGACGTAGGTTGCGTCAACGCAGCTTGCCTCTGCGTCGACGCAACTTGACATAGGGCCCATTCTACGCGCGCGCCTACGTCGACGTAGCATCAGCTTGCGTCGATGCAGAGCGGATCTGGGCTAAAGCCCTGGCACACTCCGTCGACACTGCCAATGCTACAGGCGACACAACCACTCCCCAGCCCCCAGGCTGCTCTCCTTTGTGCGTTGCGTCGACGTAGGCAATCCCTGCGTCAACTCAGCCTTCACCAAAAATAGCAAACAAACTAGAAAAAAAACAAAACAAATCAAACAACTGATCAACAAACTAATAGAAAATAACCAAATCAAATAAGAAAATCAATACAAACAAAGATGAACGAAATAACAAAAGGAGGAAGAATGAATGATAAATAATAAATAATAATGTTAAAAAATAATAAAACATGAATAATAAAAGAAATGCCACAAAAACATGAAAATAAACAAAATGAACCTAAATGCCATCCTCAAGGAATTAATGGCGTTTGACTCTTTAGACCCGGCGCGAAGGAGATATCAATGATGTCCTGCAAGCTGTGTCTAGCCCTCGGGGACCACCCTAATATGGCCACGACCTGACATTTCTTGGGCCAATAGATCACTAAATCTGGCCCGTTTCCACGGGGATCTAATCCCAATCTCTTATCAAATTTGTCATGCACTCGGCAGACATTTGCATGGGTTTTATCTCTATCTTTGTTACAATTTCAACCCAGACTCCCGTCCGAACATGAAATGGCCAATGTATGGTCGACACGATTTTAAATACCCCATTGCACCCTAATATAAGGGATTTCAATTCAATTCAAAAAATTGACTTGATTGATTTTTTGGCCATGGGGCCCACTATCTTGGCGATAAATCAAAGGTTTTCCCCTCTCCGAGGGGATGTAATTAACGCCATGACCTTTATGGCATGGCCGGTCTCAGTCCCGACCCAATACCCACTTTCATCTGATTAGTCAGACAGCACGTACCACAGGCTCCGACCTTTCCAGTCTCGGAGCCTGAACATACTATCACTACGTGACTGGCACGCCCACGCACTGATAAACTGATACAAAAGATAACGATGTAAAGATACAATAATTTTATAACGATAAAAAAGTGCGTCCACAAGTCTGGCACGCCTGGTGGGACTGAACCGCCTTCTATATTTTCACCAAGATTTGGGGCCCTATGGCCTCTTCCTAAAATTCTTACTTCCTCAATTTTAAAATTGCAAGGGAGAGGTTGAACTTCGACGAACACGATGGCAGTCACGTTTGGACGTCTCGTGATTGCCAGCCATGCCGAACATGGCTACCTTGCTGTGCCAATCCAATTCGGTAATTTCCCTCCAGTCGTTGGCTTCCCCAACTTCTTGGGGGTGGCCATCACGCCGCTGCAACCGAGACACCAAAGAAGATCGAAGCGATGGGCTCCTACGTCCGCCACACTCACCATCGCGCCCCAAATAGTAACAGGCGCACAATGGCTACCAGGAGGGCAGCCAAGAAGAACGCTGGCACACTACGAAGCCAGCTCTCTACTTCAGGTAAATCCATACTCATCAGAGGCGTCTGAGTTTTCCTGAATGGCCAGTAGGCCAAGATCACGCCCGACAGGGTGATCCCAACCATGCCAGTACATAATTGATCCAAGCGTTGGCCCAACGCAAAACAGACCATTTCAAGTCCAAGTCAAAGGGGGGTTAGCTTTAAAACCAACCAGATGTAAGCAAATTTGGGTGCCCAAGCGGGCTTGGGCCCTGGCTTCAACACAACTAAGGCCTATCATGGCTGGCAAGCCAACAATGAAAAAAGAAGATAAAGAAGAAAGGACCGAGATGTCGGTCCAGGCATCTCGTAAACCAGCATTCCCGACCTGCGTTCAACAGGCAAACACCTATACACATGATAGAAAGCATGACGGGACGATTAGACAAAGCCGCCTCGCCTACAAATCTCTGGCACAAGTCAGAGTGCCACAATCTGTGATCTGCCCTGCCAAAGGGTGAAATGATACTGCTCGGGCTGTCCAGGGGCACCCCCTCCGCCTCGGATACACCTCATCGGGGGCACAACCCCTGGAAGCTGTAAATGATGCAAGCGAAGGCCGGGGATAGGAAGTTCACCTGGAGAAAATAAGGGATGCAAGATCGGGCTGCTATGGGCCGCCCCTCTATGAAGATACTGCATCGACGGGCTCGGTGCTTGATAGATTGACTCTCCTTGGTCAGCCAACCAGAAGGATGTGTTGGGTATGATAATGGGATCTAGACGGGGGTGAATAGATGTAGCACCCCGGATATAATAATAAGGAATAAAATTTCCTAAATGAATTAAACACAAAATAAATCCTCAAATTAAATAAGACAAGAGCCCAAATCAACAAAATATAGAGCCCAAACCCACAACCATCACGGTAGGGTCTCAACCATGCACGTAAAAAGGGCTTAACCTTTGTATGGGCCTTAATTAACAAAAGCTGATAACCTTTTCCTACGTCTAAGGGAGTATTGGGTATATACTCATATATGTATATAACGGGGGTTATTTTCAAAGGCCCAAAACCTGCTTACGTTCGAACACTGCATGGAGATTAGGATTCTAATCCCCAAAAAGGATAGCGGCTGTAGTTTTAGATAGAGAGAGATTGCATGGGAAAGTTAAAGCCTATTAGGATTCTTTACGTGGAAATTCCAAACCCATTAGGAAGCTTAAAACCCTGATAGGATCTCTCCCTATAAGTAAGACCCGTGATCGAACGCGGTAGCACCTTTACTGCTGTTGTTGTTCGTACCTTGCGTCGACATTGCCTCGACATCCTCTGCAATTGCTGCTATTACTGCTGTAGTGAAAGAAGCCTTGCTTCTTCTTTCTCCGTCGTACTGCATCCTTTTCATCCTGTTGCCATCAAGCGTGAAGAGGAAGCCTGCAGCTTCTCCTCCTTCTTCATAGTCTTGCTGTTGTTGTATGAGCTACTGCCGTTCGTGACTTCCTTCTTCCTCTGTTCGAGTGCAGTTGCTATCGTAGCAAGCTCTTCTTCTTGATCGCGAGCTGTTGCTGCTACAGTTGCTCTTGTTATTGTTGTTTCTTCTCTGTCTGTCATCCAAAACCGCAAAAGAGGTAGGTTTTTCTCAAGTTCTAAAGCCCAAGAACACCGGCCTATTTAAAACTTGGCCACCAAAAGCATAAACCACTCCTAGACACAAAGTACAACAGAATGAATTAAAATGGCTCAGATGGAAACGGTAAAGCTTGGTGCAAGGACTGAGTGTGATCTATAGCACTGGACAGCGGGGATCTCAACACACATCAACTAAGTGTGAAATGACTAGCTGTATGTGTGAGCTTTAGTAATCAACCAGAGTGTGTGCATGTGTGAGCAAGCTGATTTTCCTTGGCAACGCGACCAGCTTGGTGCCTGTGTGTAAGAGTGCAGTAGGCAGCCAAGGGGATGCAGGAAAAATAATGAGGCCAAATGGTATAGGGATAAAGCAGAAAGTGCATATCTAAAAGCTTGAGTGTGCGAAGAAAATAACCACAATTGCATATGATTAAGCAAGCACACCAACCTGTGAATGGGGATAGAGGATATGAAGCAATCACACAAAATGCACAACCATAACACAGGGAGCTTTTCAGCTTGATTTTGTGTTGGATGACGGTGGCAGATGATAATATTGGGTGCACGAAAATCAAGGCAACTAGCAGCACATAAATCAAGCTGAAAAGGGAAGACAGACAGAGGGTGTTCTTTGTTCTGTGATTTGGGGCTTGTCCCCGGTCAAGCTGTGTGTCAGCAGGAAAGTCTCACCGGGTTTGGTGAGGGGTGGACGTAGGTTGTGGGTTTGCAACCGAACCACTTTAAAATCCATGTGTTAGGGTTGTGCATTTTGTGTGATTGCTTCATATCCTCTATCTCCATTCACAGGTTGGTGTGCTCGCTTAATCATATGCAATCGTGGTTATTTTCTTTGCACACTCAAGCTTTTAGATCTGCACTTTCTACTTTATCCCAATACCATTTGGCCTTAGCGTTTTTCCTGCATCCCCTTGGCTGCCTACTGCACTCTTGCACACAGGCACCAAGCTGGTCGTGTTGCCAAGGAAAATCAGCTTGCTCACACATGCACACACTCTGGTTGATTACTAAAGCTTACACATACAGCTAGTCATTTCACACTTAGTTGATGTGTGTTGAGATCCCCGCTATCCAGTGCTATCGATCACACTCAGTACTTGCACCGAGCTTTACCGTTTCCATCTGAGTCATTTTAATTCATTCCACTGTGCTTTGTGTCTAAATGTTTTATTCATTTTATAGGAGTGGTTTATGCTTTTGGTGGCCAAGTTTTAAATAGGCCAAAGTTCTTGATAGGATCTATTCAACCCCCCCTTCTAGATCCGATTGCACTACGTAGGACCCAACATATAGTAAATAGAATAGTACATGCATATACGATCATATCAGCATGCTTACATCCTATATTTGTGTTCATAATCTTGAGTTTTTCAGTTTTCTGTCTACATGAAAATAGCGACCAAGTATTAGCCGCCTATTAATGAACAACTGCGTAGAAGGTCGCAGATTCTGAATCTGCAACGGTCTTCAGGTCACAAATTAACGAGCGACCATGCCTCTGTCGCTAATTCTTTTAAATGAAATTAATAAATACCTCATGTCTAAAAATTAATATCTATCAAACCTGACGTTGAAATTCTTGCGTGCGCAGGTTTTTTTATTCCCTATATTTTTCCCTGGCTATCCATGTCCTTAGTTTCTTAAAATTCTCTGTAAATAGCAAGTGCTAATGTTCATGTACAGTTTAAAAGAAATGAATAGTATTATGTGTCTGTGAATGTTCCT